>JABXWE010063345.1:0-10324 GCA_014611495.1 Limonius californicus
CTACCAATCTTCCCCTTCAAACAGCATCTAACATTGAGGCTGCAGTTGAATCCCTTATCCAAACTGTACAAATGGCTGCCACTAGTCTACACCTCAAGTATCAGAAACTATAATCCAAATTTGCTATTGTGTTGATATCAAGTAAAGGATTGCTAACAAACGACGTCTCCGAAGAACTCGGCAGATCAGCAAATCGCCTGATGACAAACGAAGATTTAACACTGCAGCCCGGGAACTCAAAGAACTGATCAATGCCTCTAAAAACAAATATATTGAAGAATACCTTCAAGGATTATCTGCTGCAGAGAATACAGAATACTCACTCTGGAAAGCCACTAATCGTCTCAATAGGCCCAAACAACATGTCCCCCCAATTCGTAACAAAGATGGATCACAGGTGCGCACTGACATGAGTAAGGCCGAAGCATTTGCTGCTCATCTTCAGGAAGTATTCCAGCCGCTGCCATCGAATGATGACGATAATGATATCGACACCTTCCTGTTAGTTCCTTTTGAATTTACACTTCCCATTAAACCCTTCTCTACTGCAGAAGTTGAATCAATGATCACTACACGAACAAATTGTAGGAAAGCTCCAGGATACGACTTAATTACTGCGCGAATACTTAAAGAATTACCTTCTAAAGCTATCAGATTAATTATGCTGATCTTCAATAGTATTCTTCGGACAGGAATTTTTTCAGCCCAGTGGAAAGCCGCCCAAGTGATCTTAATCCTGAAGCCTGGGAAACCGAGCAACGACCTTACCTCCTACAGACCCATAAGCTTGCTTCCACTGCTCTCTAAACTTTTTGAACGTCTGTTCCTGAAACGGCTCTCCTTCATCATTGAAGACGAAGAACTCATACCCGAGCCCCAGTTTGGTTTTCGGAGTGCTCATTCCACAATAGAGCAGATTCACAGAGTAGTGGACACCGTCAGTGCTGCCTTTGAAGATATGAGATACTTCATTACAGTCTTCCTTGATGTCAGCCAGGCCTTCGACAAGGTCTGGCATAAAGGTCTCTTATTCAAATTAAAACGGATTCTTCTGCACTCTTTTTACAGCATTATCATATCCTACCTGGAAGAACGATACTTTCAAGTTAAGTTTGGAGATGCTTTCGGACCTCTATCCAATCAAATCCGGTGTGCCTCAAGATAGCGTGCTGGGGCCAGTTTTATATACCTTGTACACAGCCGATATTCCCTTCAGCACCAACACAACCATTGCAACATATGCCGACGATACGGCAATCCTCACCATGATCCCAATCTGGCCGCCCAATTTCTACAGCAGACCCTTAACATTGTATTTGAATGGTTTACAAAATGGCGATTCAAATTAAATAGTCAAAAAGCGGTGCAAATCACCTTCAACAAACGTAGAGGTCCCTGAGGTTACAATAAATAATCAAGCCTTACCGCAAACATATTGTGTGAAGTATTTAGGATGGCACCTCGACAAAACCTTAACTTGGAGAACCCACATCTGGACGAAGAGGAAACAACTCAACCTAAAATTCAAGTCTTATTACTTGTTACTAGGTCGTAAATCCGAGCTGCCACTCTCCAATAAACTCCTGGTCTATAAATCCATTCTAAAACCTATCTGGAGTTATGGAATCCAGCTCTGGGGTACTGCGTCACACTCTAACATTGATATATTGAATCGGTTTCAATCACAGACCCTTTGTACCGTCTGTGGTGCCTCCTCCTATATTCCAAACAAAGAAATCCGAGCAGACCTTAATATCAAATCAGTTAAAGAAGACGTAGTGCAGTGTAGTGTTAAGTATCTTCAGCGATTGGAACTGCACCCCAATCCCATCGCGATGTCTCTGCTTGATAACAGTTACCAAGTGCCTAGACTTAAGCGCGATTGACTTTATTAGTTCTGTGTTAAAATCTCTGATATCTCCTTTAATTTTCTTTCTGATAGTCTTATTTAGTTGTACATATTCGGGTGTTCCTCATATTTCTTCTTTGTCTCATGAGTTCTTTAGTATTTCGTTTTATTTTATCATTTTTATTTGAATAGCAAGTCTTTCTCGTTGCTGTCCTGATATCGTTTCTTATTTTTTGTTCTAGTTCGTTGATATTAATGGTTTTCATGCTTTGAACATCGAATAGTTTTTTGCCGAGTTCGAGTTGGTATTTATGGGAATTTTCTTTCAGCATTTCGTTTGTATGAACTTTGTGTTGTTGTAATAGTTTAGTTCTTTCCATTTTGGTGTTTACCTCCATTTTTGCTCTGAGCGGTCTGTGGTCACTACCGGTGTCTAGGCTGTTTAAAACTGTTACATCGTTAATTATGTTTCTCTTGTTAGTTAATATATAGTCAATTTCATTTTTAGTTATTTGATCTGGGCTTCGCCATATCCATCGCCTCTTTTACTGTTTCTGGAAGAATGTATTCATGCAGATAACATTTCACTATGTAAGTAATTTAATAACATTTCTCCTCGTTCATTAGTATTTCCAAGTCCAACACGTCCCCTATATTGGCTATTCGTAATATTTTCTTTTCCTATTTTGGCGTTAAAATCGCCCATTATAATTTTGTGGTGGGCGTTTTCCGCTTTTAAAGCTTGGGATAAATCCTCATAAAGTTTTTCTATTTCCTCGTGACTTGAATTACTTGTGGGTGCATAGACCTATATTAATTGTACGCTGTATCTTCACGATATCGTTAAGACTGTATATATTACTCTTGGCAAAACGCTCAAGTTGTCCTATTGCACAAAAAAGGCGATAAATTGAAGTTAGATAACTACCGTCCTATAAGTATACTACCCCACCCGTACAAACTGCTCACTAAAATTATCACCAGCAGACTCGCAAATAAATTTGACGACTATCAACCGCCAGACAAGCGGGTTTTCGGAAGGGTCACATCACTATTGTATGTGATCAAAAGGTACAACTATTCATAGAAAAATGCAATGAATATAACGTTCCAATCCATATTGTGTTTATTGACTACAACAAGGCTTTTGACTCCATAGAACTTTGGGCAATCTTCAGGGCCATGAACAATGCCAGAATAGACTCCAGGTACAGAAACTTACTCGAAAATATATATAATAAAGTGATAATGGAAGTTCATATCACGGAAATTTCCAAAACTAATAAAATACCAATGCAACGAGGAGTGAGGCAGGGTCACACTATCTCTCCTAAATTATTCACCCTCGTCTTGGAGGATATATTTAAGACACTCAACTGGGAAAAAAAAGGAATTAAAATTGACGGCAGATATTTAAGTCATCTCCGCTTTGCCCACGATATCGTAATCTTTAGCCAAGACATCGAGGAACTGCAGGGAATGTTATGCGAACTTGAAGCGAGATCAGCTGAATGCGGCCTACAGATGAATCTCAATAAGACCAAAATAATGACCCCAGAAGATGTAATGATCTCAGTGAACAACAATACAATAAACAGAACAGACGAATACATCTACCTTGGATACAAGACCACACTCGGCAAGGAAAATCAGACCGCAGAAATAAGTAGACGCATAAGAATGACGTGGGCAGCAGTCGGAAAACTAGGGCATGTATTGAAAAATCAAAAGATACCAATAAATTTAAAGAAAAAAGTGTTTAATGCTCGCGTTTTACCGGTTATGACTTATGCAATGGAAACTATGGCACTAACCATCAAATCTGCTAAATAACTTGGAGTAACTCAACGAGCCATAGAAAGATTGAAGCTGGGAGTAAGCCTGAGAGGCCATATTCCAAACGAAGCTATTAGGAAAAAAACAAAGGTAGAAGACGTCATAGAATATATTGCAAAGCAGAAATGGAACCGGGCCGGGCATATCGCACGACAAGACGACGTCCTACAATGGAGGCCACGCTTAAACAAATGCAGCGTGGGCAGACCGCCAAGACGATGGTACGATGATTTAAAAGAAACAGAAGGCAGTAGATGGTTGCAACTGGCGCAAGACAGGGAGAAATGGAAGAAGAAATGGGAGTGGCTTGCAAGGGGCTGTTAAAGAAAAAGAAGGAGAAGACTTAAGAGCTTCAAGCCTTTGGATCTTCCTTACCGCTTTTTAGTTGTACTTATTTGTTCTATATACATATGTAAGAAAATTTATTAGGAGGAATGCCATTGAGCGTTTGCTCCTCATGCACATTCCACTGTAATTTACTGTCTTATTTAAATCTGATTTTGTTATTGTTATAACTAACAGATTGCAAATAAACGCTATTAAAAAAAACTGTATTACCGGAGTTTATTCAGTACAATTATCTTAAAACCACCTTCATGAGTATCCTATTCAGAAAATAATGTTAGAACCACCCCTATGTGCATTCTAGTAAGAACAATTATGTGAAAATCATTCTCATAAAAATTATATCTCCTGGAAAACACTTTCCACCATTAAATTATGAAAATGTGTATAATATATTCCCGCATACCATTCAGTAAAATCGCATTAACGACACCCTCATATCTTTTTTAGTATTACTGTCTTAACTTCCAAGTAAAGCATGGGGGATAATCAACGAGTTCAGCAAGCCTACATAGTTAGATCTACGGACCTGCGGGAAGTGCCCATAAAAATAATAAACAATAACAATCATCTGCAAATTATAGGTGGCTGTCAGAGCTATTTGTTACATTCGATAAAATAATTTTTAATCTTCCTTTTTTAACAGCATTTGCAGCTTCTCAATATATAAAAATAAAAATTTTAAAATTTTAAGTATTACCAAAGAGCGTATAATTATAAGCTCTTTGGCATTACAATAAAAATCACGGTAAGAAAGTTAGTAGAATAAAAATTACACGCCGTTTATTAAAAAATACAGTAACAAACAATGAGGGAGTAAAAAAGAAAAAATGTATAGGTTTCTTTTATTACAAAAAATATTATTTACTTCGGAAAACATCTGTACATTTGTTATGTAGGAATCTAAAATCTCCCCAGAGCTTAGTGATTATTTAAAAAAATTCTAATAAACAAAACGTGGGCAAGTAGTTTAAATTGAATATCTGTAATACATTTTCGGTAGTTAATCACGTCCAAGATTAAAATTTTAGCAGAGGAATTCTTACTTTTGTAAGTAAGTAAACGTACTTATTGATTATACATTCACAACTTCAAAGTTGCGTGCTTTATTAAATACATTTTATGATTTCTATTGAACGGAGGATATTACAGATGTCATTTATACTTGCTTGAAACAATCACCGCGCTGGAATGGTGCCGCTCGTTAATTTCAAATTTGAAACAGCAGCTCATTACGAATTGAAAGTCGTTGTGAAGTTAAAGGTTATAAATTAATGCTGAATTATATACGAATGTAATCCTAAAAGTTCCAGGAACTCGTTTAAAGTTTATTAAATTACACATATTTGCAAAACTAAGTTGAGAGAAGTGCCTCCTGGAGTTCTGAAATTATTTGAGTTTGCTTTTAGAGTGGACTATAAAATTACAAAAATAAATATATTTGCATTTTGTCGCTTATTAATATTGAATGCCTGTTTTTAGTAACTGTGGGTACTTCCTAAAGCTTTTATAGAATAGCGAGATGCCTGTATAATTAGATTTCATTAACTCTAAAATTTACCTTTTACTCGTTAGAAACTTTTTGAATACATCAACAAAGCTGTTAAAAGTTTGCTAGAGTAGTTTTTATTACTGTTAAGCAAACTACAATTTTCAGAAAATTAGTAATTCTAGATCATTGATTAACTCATAAGACACAGTTTCCAGTATAAAATTATATTTTTCAGATTCAGATGTTCTCAAGGTACGTTGGGTAAGAATGTCAACGGTATTGTTGTTATAAAATATAATTACAATCGTTTAATTAAATAGAACATAATTTTGTAAATCTAAAAAATTCATAAATTTACTGAGCAACAAAATTAAAGTGGTTATGACAGTGATGAAGTTTAAAAGTTTTCATAATCATCGAATTCAGCTAGGTCACTTACATGAGGGACCTCGAAGGGGTAGTGCGAACAAGCGCTGCCAGTCGAAATGCGGTTCAATCGGCCGCGACCGTATTTCACGTGGTTAAGTTTAAGGTGCATGTTGTAAGAATGGAGTCCGCACCCCCTTGAAGTAATGCGAAAGCGGTTCCGGGGGGATCGCACTATCTTACGGGGACAGTTTATCGAGCTCACATCTATTATTATGCAACTTCTAAGTGGCCCAGAGGTTTCTGGATAACGTTTTAAAATTATCCTGGAGGTTGTGTCTGGCATTAGTGTTGAGTGTTAGCTACAACAACAGGCCTACATTATTTAAATAGTAAAAAGTATGATTATCTCTGGGAAGTTTCCTAAATACATGGTTTTGCAAATCTGACATATTTTTATTGCTAACATTTTAATTTATATACAGGGTGTCTCAAAATTGATGCCAATGCTTTTGTGATTTAATATAGGGGGCTTAAGTAAATTAAAAGTGGAAAATTTTCAGATTGTCCTTCGTTATCCAGTTATTGATAAAAAAGTAAATAATAAGTTTTATCCAATTAATTGTATGGGATAACTCAGTTAGGCGGCTATGGCGATGTTAAAAATGTATGAATTGTTCTATCATATTGATAAGTTTCTACTGGAAACGGAATTTAAATCTTGAAAAAATCAGACACTCTAAGCATCGATCAAGAAGAGCAAGTTCTTGAATTTGTTTAGGCTAAACCAAGTACAAGCTGTCGAACTGTATTGTCTTAAACTCACTTCTAGAAAGATACAATTCACAGATTATTAAGTAGTAATGGTCTGCATCCATTTAGACTTCAAACAGTTCAAGTTTTGCATGACAGGTATACGGAGTTTCGAATAAATATTTGTAGATAGTTGCACAGCGTGAACAATGATCCAAATTTCATTGAGAAGATTATGTGGTCTAATGAATACACGTTTTTACAGAGACGGGTACCATAAATATTCATAACCTGCATGAATGGAGGAATAAAAACTCTCATTTAATACGCAAAATAGATTACGAATGACGATGGTTCATAAATATACATTCTACCTAACCGACTTAAATCAGCCTTGTATCTTCAATTTTGAAACATCCAACATGATGGTGCACCGTCACACTATGGAATATAAGTGAGAAATGGACCCATATCATGGCCTCCTAGATCACCAGATCTGAAACCGCTGTATTTCTTTTTCTGGGGCGATTTGAAAGAACACGTTTGTTGCGAACGTGTTGAAAATCCTGAAGATGTCGTAGTTCGTATATATACTGCTATGGCGTCTTCTTCTTCTTCTTCTTCTTCTTTATCATTTCCCCATTATAGCGTTGGGGTGTAGTTGGGATCCTCTATCCATATTCTAAAGTTGTTTATGTTCTTTGCCATGTTTCTTATTTTGTGTATGCTTCTTCCTCTTCTGTGAACTATTTTTTTTTGTCTTCTTTCCATTTTATCGTTGGCCTGCCTTTCTTCCGTTTTCCAATGATTCCTATGTTAATTGTTTTTCTGAGGATTCTCTCTTCTAGCATTCTACATGTACATACCAGCTTAGTTTTTTGTTTTCTGTTTCACTCACTAACATATTTGCTATAAATTACCTCTTATGCTTTTGTTTCTTATTCTGTCTCGTCTAGTTTTACCTGTGATCCTTCGTAAATATTTCATTTCGGCAGCTGAAATTTTTGACTTATGTTTATTTCTCATCGGCTAGGATTTAGCTCCATACGTAACGGTAGGTGTGTATATGGTTTTATACATTCTTAATTTGGTATTATTTTTTACTTCCTTTTTATCCATTAGTATGTTGTTGATTTTATAGTGTATGTTACTTGCCTTTTGTATTCTGTTTTGTATTTCATTGTCTATTTTCCATTTTTTGCAATGATGGTGCCTAAATACTCGTACTTGTTTACTGTTTCTAATGTTTCTTCTTTTTCTTCTTCTGTTACATGCATAATTTTGGTTTTTCCTATATTTATTTCTTTTCTTCTAAACAAGCTTTCCAGATGTTATCTGTTCTTTGTGTTCCAGTTTTCGTGCTTACTATCAGCACTATGTCGTCCGTGTAAACCAGTAATTGGTTCACACACTCTACATAACCGATTTAATTCAGCTTTTTATCTTCAATTTTTAATCATCCAACATGATGGCGCACCGTCACATTATGGAATACAAGTGAAAAATTTCCTGAATGAAGATTTCCTTGAGTGGTGGAGCCATATTATGACCTCCTAGATCACCAGATCTGAAACCGTTGTATTTCTTCTTCTGGGGCCATTTGAAAGAACACGTTTACCGAGGGCAAGTTGGGAATCCTGAAGATGTCTTAGCTCGTCTTCAAGGGTCCATAAATGAAAATATGCTACAGAGGGTTCGTGCTTTCATGATAAATCGTGCGAATATTTGCCTTGAAGCAGGAGGCAAACTATTTTAACACATTTTGTGACAACAGATATGGGCAATATCAGTTTTGCTAACATTATATGTTCTTTAAAAAGTTAAAATGTTAAATGATTGTTTTTTATCAATAACTCCATAGTGAATTTCCAGTCTTAGTTCTGATTTTTTTAGCTTCTTAAATCAGATCCCAAAAGCACGGGCGTCAAATTTGAGCCACCCTGTATATATTAACATATTTTATATTGAACAGTTTGGGGATAAAAATTGTTAATTAAGCTTATCTTAAAATTAGATGTGTTTTGCGTACTGTACAGGGTTATTTCCAAGGTTCTGATAAATCCGGATTTGGGTAGAAAAGTAGCACGTAGCATCAAAAGCGGCATTTAATGAGAATTTAAAAAATCCTGTTCACCAGCAAACTCCGTTAAAATTATTTTAATTTAGGGTATCCATATTACACCTCAAAATGAATTTTGCCAGCCTTTATATGTGCATTTTTGTGGCTTGTTAAAATATATTTTAGTTTATTTTACTCTACCCCCGGTGGTATTCTACAGTAACAGCAATAATCCGTTTTGCGATAAAACTGTTGCAAATGGCTGGGTGCGAAATTGAAAGTATGTATATATTGCTGTGTTTATCCCTTAAATAATTATAACTATCGCCCCACATTGGTAGGGACAGAATGTCGCTATGTAATACAAGTCATGGTAAAAAAAAACTTATGTCAGCTAGCTCAAACATAAAACTGTTCTCTGGGAATTAAAAGAAGTGTTCTAGTCTCTACTGGTGGCTTCGTCTCGTTCAAAAAGTTGAAAACGTTAAAACAAAAACTCGGGCAAATTCTTTCAACCCTCACTTTGGTTTAATGTCACCGTAGTAACTAGTTTATCAGCACCAACCTTTTCACTGTAGTTAGGCACGCTAAAATGCCCCTGGAGAGCTACCCATCTAGTAAAGAGACTGCATTCACCTTAACCTGGTTGGTACAGCTGTCCGTGGACTGCCGGCTCTTCGGGCGTTATATCGTTCTTTACCATTTTTATTTGCGACGATTAAAACCTCACTTCGTTTGATGATGCTTTTCTTTTAAAATATTACAATTTTTGATGACATTCAAATAAAAAAACAAAAGTAATCTCCAATTCCAAATTTAGTAATCGTTGGCGGAAGAGGTTATTTTGAAACGGAAAACACGTCTTGCCCCGACGGCGATTCAAAAGTGAATGAAACAATTATTTAATCGAATTTAGAAGCTTATTTTTACTTGACCACCAATGAAATTACAAAGATTATGACAGATGGGAAAACCGTCAAGCTGTCAAATCCCATTTTTTAAAAATATTATTAATTTACACAACAAGTCATAATGAAACGTTTAGATGACATTTCCCCAATTAGCATTTAAGCCCTTCATTATAATATCATAGTAATTATATGTATGTATATACACACATATATATATATATATATATATATGCTGTGATTGGCTTCCAGGTATTCTTCCGCGTAGTGACTTCTTGGTCAACATACCAAAACCTTCGAAAAATTGAAGACAAGGAAGAACAAATTGCTATGCGATTTGACGTTTCTACAACGCTGCCGAGATGAGAAGACCATCCCTAAAAGCATGAAGCTAACCTTCCACAAGAAAACCAAACAAACAGAGAACATACTCAAAACAGCCAGCCTCAGTTTAATCAGAGAATCCATCCATGACATAAGAAGAACTCTGGACCAGGTCAACAAACAGCTATTACGCCTACATCTTCAACTAAGTAACTCCATCCATCCGTTACTTTGGCAAACTGTGGACCAGCTGAGCGAGTTCAGGGCTGAAACCAATACCACCCTGACCACAAACAAACAAAAAGAAAAGTTCTACTGGCTCCAATCAGAACAGAAACCAACAAACATCACTGAAAAGCCACAGTCACCGAAAGTAGTATACAACCTATCAA
>JABXWE010063353.1:0-11711 GCA_014611495.1 Limonius californicus
TGTTACTTTCTTATTTTTTTGACTGCTGTAGAAAAAAAGTTGTTTGTATTTCGTGCACAATTCGTGTTTTAATGGCGCTTTCGAATGAGTTTTGAGTCTCGACCTAACGGTCTCGACTAGAACTAACATTCTCATGCGCCATTAAAAAAACACTCATTTTGCGCACTTAATACAAAAATAACTATTTTCTGCGTTGGTGCAGTTATCCTTAGAACTGTGAGCAAGTTGGCTGTCGAGCAAACTGATGGGGAACAACTGTCTTCGTGAGCATCATTCCCAGCGAACAATCGGAAATCGAGCAATCGGTGCGAGTAAACATCTCGCGAGCAAATAGCCTAGAACGCACTAAATAATATGTACTTCTCTGCTTATGAGACTTTAGATTCATTTTTAATCAAAATTGTTACGGCAAAATGACTAGACAAGCCAATAGGGTTAGGGTCTAGTTACAAAAGATGTATTTAAGAGCCACTATTGGATGATATAGAATGTTGCAAATCTGCAAATAATATCAAGATAAATTGCTGTTATTATAATTATTAAAGGTCAGTATTCTATTCAAGAATGTTTTCCCTAAATTTGATTATCCTTACACAACTGTAATGTCGAAAAATATAATATACTATATTTTGCAGCACTTCATTTCATTTTGTGCGAATTTCTCGTTTCGTGTCAATTTAATTATTATGACTGCAGATGGGGTTTTTGTAGAAGGTTTTTATTGGAGTCTGCTTAGACAAAAATTCAAATTAAGACTGATTTATAATGTTGCAAAATACAATTGTTTAAATTTGAAGGGATTAAGTAGGTACAGCCGGCCAATTATAGGTTTTTATACGCTGCCACTTTATTTCAGTACTAAAACTCCAGCTTCACTACCTTAAAAAATTAAAGTTACATCTGACATTTGTGATATTGTTAACATATGCGTAATAAAAATTTAATTACACTTCTGTATCATTGAACTGCCTTAAACGAATGTTCATTTTCATACTATATAACATAAATACATAATGCTGTATATATTAAATATTTAAATTTATTTACATCTTATAATCTTATACATTCTTACCACATTTTTTTGAAGATCAAAGTCATAATATATAACCCTTTAAACTTATGGATTTAACGTACAATACAGTGTGAATGATTTTACATTCTTAAAAACACAATCTTATTACTATTACCCAACTGTTAATGCTTGTTAACATGTCATGTAGGAAAAATAAAAATTGAATATCTTGACAAGTGACTATTACTAATAAAGCATTAAACACCTTTTTTACTACTACATTTACCATTTAATTAAAATTACAAAATATGCTAAGATCATACAAAGCTATGAAACAAAATTACAAATTACGTTGTAATAAAACTGTACAGAATTGAAATTAAACCATTTGGTTACTGAGCTAGGTAATCTAGTGGTTAGTGCAGTTGCCTTTGGATCCAAGGGACGGTGAGATTTTTCTAACAGGGAAAAATCTGAAAGTGTCCCTTCTGTCGAATAAAAAGTAAAGCCGTAAAAACCGTGGAAAACTGCGCCCTAGATCTTGCTCAATTAAACAACAACAACAACCAACCATTTAGTTACTACCATTATTTGCCTTGATTGTCGAATATTTATTTTCATACTTTGACAGCCGGCGGATATCGGTTGTCGTCTATTGCCATTTCTGTCAAGGGATATTCGTAGCACAATAGCAACCTATTTTCTTTGAGCTTTATTTAAGTACATTTTAGGTTGTTTTACATCTTTGAAAATAGAAAATGATTTATTTTTACAAAATTAAGAAAACATTATATTTAAAATTGAATTTTTTTGTATGTCGTCAATCCTCAGTAATTGGGTTAGTTAGATTTTATCTTTTTTCTTCGATGTTCTTGCTTGGGCAAGTCAATTTGATCACCCTGTATATTAATGTACATATCTGTAATACGTGGAACAGCAGAGGTAGTTCTGTTAGTCATGTAAGGCAGACATATAATGTCACCAATCACTATTTTACCTCTAGTTTTTCCTGTGGTATAGTTGCTTATGTATATGTACTGAACTTAACGAACAGCATTTCCATACCATTATTATTATTATACTTATTTTTTCCTAACTATGATTTGCAAAGTGAAGAATTACGCAGTCACCCTTGGCAATTCCCTGTTTCATTTCGACATGGTTTGTCATGGGGCTATGGTCTCCATGGCCTCTTCTCAGAAAGCTGTTGAAAATTGTGCTGGAACTAATAGGATTGTTTCTCTTAAGGAAGCTGCTTTTAAGACAAATTAAAAGTTGTGTATTAAATGAAGGTGCGTATATACAATTATTTTTTAGCGTACTTGCCACTATTGTGTGATATATTCCGTAATACCCAGAATCCGCAGTCGAATTCGAAAAATATTCTCGTAGAATAGCAAGATCTCCGCTCCCATCTTCCTTAAAATAAATGCAAAAACAAATCTATAATTGTTTTACCATATACACACAACGAACCAAAACTTTTATTTCTTGTAGTGTAATTACTTTGTAAAATACACAACAATCTATGAATGCCGCGGTAAATTATTGCGTTCCACTTCTATACAGTATTTTTTTTTTAGTTGGATGTGTAAGTCTATAAACTTCAAAGATTAATTAGCATTAAAGTGTAGGTCAAATTGCAATTAACTTTTGAATGAAATCATTAGTAACTAATCCGCCATGTTGCACAAACTCATAAATCTTAAACAGATGCATAGTATGAATTTTTAATGGCATCAATTTAACAATTTCATAAGAGCTAGGTTTTGTTAATTGCAAATAACATTTTATTAAAACTAAAAAGTGCATGTTGCGCCATATTTTAAATATTTATTAAAGCTTTAGTTAAACGTAATTGAATGATTGGTAAAATGGGCAAGAATTGCTTATTTAACTGCAATAAGCTATTCCTACGTTTTAAGTTCCTTTTACTTATAAATAAAAATGATAATCTTTCGCTAATAATTTCCTTTTCAGTAGTTTCTTGTAATAGATAAGTAAACCATATCAAATACCTATTACTAAAGCCGTGCATGAATTTTGATTATTACAAACACAGTAATTGTATTTGAAATTTCTTTTCAGATTGTACACCTATAATTTCTAGATTGGGCTTTGCGTTGCAGTACATTAAAAGACAACGACTGCATACCACTATTGCATTATTCCAAATTCGTTGGTTTCCTAGAAAACCTAATAACTTTCCTGCGCCTTTATAAAAAGGACGTCGCTCTCGACCGTGACTTCCTTCTTGTATCAGGACGTGAAGTTACGATAATGTCTTTAAGTCTGGCCGTTTGGCTGATAGTAACATAACGGATATCAGAGTACGTACCCACGACCATAAATATGCAAGAAATGTAGGCGCAAGTCTACGTTTATTAATCAGTAGGATCATGCAACGTTGTGAATGTACTGGCGGATGAAGGCAGAAAATTAAGTAATTACCTATTCAAAGTTTAAATGAAAGACTTGCGGCCCACTTTCGACAATGAGCCATTGCTAATCACTGTATATTTAAGATCTCCACCGGCAAGGACACAGTCACCGATTTTCTTTGTTAGGAAGTACTCGTTTTGTATTCAGATGTCGGATGTACGTATCATGAATTTTGTGTAGGTACCAACAATGCAGAAAGTATTATTTTGAATTTTGGGGTAGTTTTATGCATAGTGTATAAAATTAAAGTAGAAATATACTAAAATTGTTTATGTAATTGAGTAAAGAATTCAACTTGTGTAATAACATACGGTTGAAAAAATAATAATAGGCCCCGATTGATAGTTGGGCATTACTTTGAAAGTATTTTATTGATACAATGTAAAATGTATGTAAAATGTATGTAAAATAAGTGGGCGACACCATTTCAGGTCACAGCTGACCGATGATCCTCGTGAAAGGGACAAGGAGCGACAGCTTCCGGAGAGTCGATCCTATCTTGTTGTGCCTTCTCCTTACTTCAGCAGTTCTCACTAAATACATACAAAAAGGAAAATGCACAAAAACAACAAGCCATAGGATATTAAACAAAAGGTATAGCTCCATTGGCGATCTCGGCGGAGTAGTGCGGATACGCACTTTTCCGATCAATGGTTCTATTAGTGGACGTAGAAGTCGTCATCTTGCGCTTGTAAGAAGTAGTTCTTATACCAATAGTTTCTAGGTCTAGCTGATTGTATTCCCAGAAAGTTGATGATTTCTTTTTAAATGCATAATTGTACAAGTATGAAATTGGGAGGGAAACTACATTTGGCAGAAATTGCTCGGCTTAGTACGGAGCAGCGTGTCCTAATCACGCTGTGTTTAGCTTTAGCAATAACCACAGCTTTTATCATTTACAATACATATCAAACCACATTAGTTGCCTTAACCTTTAGGTACTTTCTTTACCAAAGTTTATATTTTAGAAATCCGTTTTGGTAGTATCGTGTAACATTGCTTATACGTAAGTTGTCCCAAGAAACTTTTAACAGGCATTGTGTGAACAGAAATCTTTGTGATTGTCACGAACTGGTAAGTTGTCAGTGTGTGTGTCTATTCCGTAGGACGTCTTGGTAATTAATCTATAAAAGTGATGCATTGCAAGAAATATAAAAAATAGGTAATGTACTCTTTTAAGTGCTTTATTAGGACACCCTGCTTCCTCTGACATTTTTCTTTTTTACTCGGAAAATATTCAATTCATTAGGAAACGCTTAAGAACGATACGTATGTAAGAGAAGTTTGAACACTACTGTATTGCTTAGAATACTATTTAAAGACATGTCTGAAAGTCGACGACGAACTTACACTAGGAAATGCATATCCGCTGTGCTAGGGAAATGTATTCTCTGCTAGTTTTCCGTTGTTTTGCGCAAAGAGGCGTCTTGTATATGGGGTGTATTGTATGTTATGTCTTGTTATTGTTCGCAGTCGATCACTCCACAGATAGAGTCCTTAATTACAACCCAAAGACTAATGGCTTCACTCGGTCAAGTACCGACCCTTAGTGATGGAATGTGTTTTATTAAAAATCCCTACTTTCACCAGGATTCGAACCCGAAATTCCCTGTTTTTTGTGTCAATTAACTAAATCTGAATAATAAAGTTTTAAGAAGTTAAGATTACATACTTTTAGATTATACTGAGTAGCAATTTGAAAACGTAGAATATATTATATCTTTGGAAATAAAATAGGTATTGAACTTTTCTAGAAAACGTTTCCATAAAATGAAGGAGGAAAAATCATGATGCGTAAGATATTCTTCCCCATTCAACCCCTTAGACTCTAGGTACCCCAGGAAACATATTTCAGATGGTATCACTCACATTGTGAAACGTCAATCAAAAGCTCTTACAAGATGCTATTCAATAGCAGCAAATTTTTTCCCCAATTCGTTTGAAAATTCATCAATTACTGCGGTACACTACGAACTTATAAATTCTTGTTGATCCGTGCAAAATCCTGTTTTCGCTCACATTTAATACCGGAAAGCTAATTTTAATTCGATAATTTCTAAATGTACAAAAACTGCTGAATTATCTAGTGCCATCCTATTTTCAAGATTATTGCAGTTTTATTTCTGGTGTTGAAACAAGTTTCTTCAAAAGAATGACCCTTAAAGTTTTAATTTAAATTCCCATTATACTAGGATAGCCTTTAAGTTTTTACGAATGACCACTAGGTGGCACTATTGAGATGCGTCATTACTACTTTCGTAAAATTTGACATTTGTTATTGTGAATACAGTGGCAGCTTAAAAATTGACCGAGCAGTTTGTTTACAGTGAGCGTTTAAAAAAAGTAATGTTGTGAAAAAATGGAAATTTCACGTAAAGGTTTTCGTTGGATGATTTTTTACGATTTTAGTAGAGGGCCAACTCAACAACAATGCATAGAATCGCTTCGTGCAGCTTTTGGTAATGAAGCACCATCAGAAAACACTGTTTACAATTGGTTTTCAGAATTTCGTCGTGGTCGTCCTGGACCGAGGAACTGCAAAATCCGTATACAACATCGTAACACTGTTTGGGTGTTCCAAGATGAACCGAATCCCACAAAAGTTGTTCGTTTACGAAGCACTTCCAAGAAAATGATCGCTTATTTCTTCGGTTGTACTGGACATGTCGGAACCATTCGGATCGAACAACAGTTAACACACACAATGTGTTATGTTAAAACATTAATACCAGCAGCTAAGTAAATCAATTGTGAGTGCAGGAGAGCTGCTAGAAATAATTAGTAATTATGCTACTCGTAAGTGATGATGAAACACAAATACTTGCAATTACACAGGCATCTAAAAAAAGGAAACAAACTGGCTGATTACATGAAGTAAATAAAAAATTGCGTCTTAAAAGCTACGAAACGGGTAGTGTAGTAACATGCATAGGCTCAGCATGCATGCATAGGCTAATGCTAATTCCATTTTCTGTACCTACACTGAAAAGATAGCCAGCAAGGCTGCAAACAAAGTTTGTTCTTTTCTATACGATTACGTAACGACTTCCACGTTAAGTTCAATATTTAACAATATTCTGCGACTCCTGCTGAGGTCAAAATAAGATTTTTACCCTGATTCGTTTTATTCATTACCTGGTACATACTCTAAAAAGATTTCAAACAGTTAAAGTGGTATTCCTCATGAAAGGCTATTCTTACATGGAGTGTGATAAGAACAAAAGACTAATTAACTGTAAAATTCGGACTGACCACCCAATGACTGGGTAAAGGTATTTAAGGAAGCCCGATGTAAACCTAGTCCGTTTAAAGTTGTAGAAGTTGACAAGTCTTGTGCGAGCATAGAATTTATTTTTGGATTCCCTATTTATTAAAACGTGTCCATTTATATCACGACTAGTTCGGGAAGCGGCACTAGAGCATCCAAGAATGGCAAAACACCGAGACACGTACAAGCATGGAGCATGGGTAACATCAATTTCAATTCAAGAAAAAAAGAAACGAATTCGAGACCTCCACTTCCGCCAAATGAATATCATTCCACCAAGAGCTTATCACGATAAGAGATGCATCTCCATTTTTATACAGGGTGTTAATACTAAGTCGTTACACCAGAAAATGGCAGTTAGAACTCATTAAAACAAACAACTTTTCTTAGTTCCATTTGTTGATTTGGTGCCCCGGTTCGTAGTTATTGGAGTTATTTTGTTTTTCCAAAAATCGTCATAACTCACTTATTTTAAGGATTATTGAAAAAAACAAAAATTTTCAAAACTAGCTTTAGGCCCTCTAAAACATTAGCATTTACAATTGTTTTTTATTTTCTCAAATAACAAAATGGTGATCGATCAAAAATTTCAAAATAAGATTTTTTGATAACTACTCCATCGATTTTTGAAAGTCAAACATTTATAAAATCCTTAAACTATCTACTCTAACATTTGTGCTAAACATTTTTTTCAATCTATCAAAAAAAAAGTCTTTATTCATTTACTTAAATTACAGATAATTATTAACAAACTAAAAAACAACCAAACCGAACAAGATACTTCAAATTTAATGCACGTGTATGTTTTCTAGTTTGTATGTTACAAATTTAAATACTTTAAAGTTAATCATTAGTGTGCGTATTTAGGCATAATTTGTACGTAAAAATGAATTATTATCAAAACATTGAACTTCTTAACATGCTTTTGGTTTTTGGGGAGGCAGGGCGTAGTGCACAATAAGGTCGAAGAATCTAACGGAGAAGATACCCAAATCGTCAACATACAAGTAGCCAACTTTTCAGAAAAATTTGTAGACGTTTGTCAGAAACTGGTTGTTTTTACGCAGCAATTGGTGGGAACCCCGACAGATTAGGTCGAACCCCTGCATTTGAAGAGGCTGTACTTGATATTATTGAAGATGACCGATCGACTAACACAAGAGAAATGCTAACAGATTAAATGTAAATCATGTGACAGTTTGGCAAATTTTGAAGGAGCAGGGCCTTTACTCTTACTCTAGACAAACAGTGCAAGCTTTGGGACCTGACGATTTACAGCCAAGACTGTTGTTCGTTGGCTTCTTCGACGTTGTAATCTTCAAAGGGATTTTGAAAAATTTATTCTGTTTACGGACGAAGCTTGCTTCACAAGGGACGGGGTATTTAATTCTAAGAATAATCTGCCGTGGGCTGAAGAGAATCCCCACGCACCATTTATTCGTGCACATCAACAACGTTTTGCTGTAAATGTATGGGCTGGAACCGCAGGGGAGCATGTAATCGGGCCTTACCTTCTCTCAAATCGCTTGAATGAGGAAAATTATTTTATTTTCTTAGATACTGTGCTACCGGAGCTTCTTGAGGACAGACGGAGACTTTGGTTTCAGCATGATGGGGCACCGGCTCAAACAACACGAGAAGTAACCACATTGCTAAATCGAGAATACCCAAATAAGTGGATTGGGAGGAGAGGTCCTGTTGCGTGGGCAGCCCGAAGTCCCGATCTAACTCCACTAGACTTCATTTTCTGGGGTCAAATGAAGATCTCTGTATACGAGACACAGGTGAACACAGAGTTGGAACTAGTGGCTTGAATTGTAGCCGCAGCAGAAGATATAAAAGAGAAGCAGGCAGTCCTTGCGAAGGTCTCCACCAAGATTTAAAACCGCTGCCGGGCTTCTGTTGCTGCGAATGGTGGCCATTTTGAAAATGTATTATAAATAGTGTACTTGTCAAATCTAATCTTCTTTTGTTTCATTGTTCAATGGCGGGAAGCTACTTCGATTTAAATATTTTTTTTAGTTTGTTAATAGTTATCTGTAATTCAAGTAAATGAATAAAGACTTTTTTTGGATAAATTGTAAATGCAAATGTTTTCGAGAGCCTAAAGCCAGTTTTAAAAATTTTTGTTTTTTCCATAATCCTTAAAAACAAAAGAACTCCAATAACTACGAACCGGGGCACCAAATCAAAAATTGGAACTAAGACAAGTTGTTTGTTTTAATGAGTTCTAACTGCCATCTGACGTACCACATACTTTGATTTTAGGAATTGATTTTTGGAAAACTGCAGGTGTTGTTCCGGATATTTTTCGCGGAGAATGGACTTTTGTAAAGCCTGAAATTGCTGAAGTAACAACACCCAACGAAACTTTGTTGTCTGCTAGAGACCTCACGGAAACTCAACGCAATGATTTAGATGCTCTTGTGCAAAAGCACATACCGAAGAAAAGCGATCAACTAGGTTGTGTTAAGGGAATCGAACACAAGATTGTGACAACTTCCCCTCCAATTAAGCAACGTTATTATCCTGTCTCACCTGTTATGCAACAACATATCGACACGGAATTAGACAAGATGTTGAAGATGGGAGTTATTGAGCGCTCCAATAGCGCCTGGTCAAGCCCGATTTTATTGGTCAAGAAAAAAGACGGAACGTACCGTTTTTGCGTTGATTTTCGTAAACTAAACGCCGTAACGGAAAAAGATGCGTACCCTTTGCCCTACATCTCGGCAATTCTCGATCGCTTACGGGACGCACGCTTCATCACTACTCTCGACATCAAGTCAGCCTATTGGCAGGTTCCAGTGGAAGAAAATTCTCGACAATATACAGCTTTCACGGTACCCAATCGTGGGTTATTTCATTTTAAACGCATGCCTTTCGGGCTACACAATGCCCCGGCCACATGGCAGAGATTAATTAGTGATATCTTGGGTCCTACGCTGGAACCCTTCGTTTTTGTGTACTTAGATGATGTGGTAATATGTACCCCAACTTTTGAAAAGCACTTGGAAATTTTGGAAGAAGTTTTAAAGCGACTAACTGACGCTGAAATAACCTTAAGTACAGACAAATGTCATTTTTGTAAGCCCGAACTGAAATATCTGGGTTATGTTGTCAATGCACAAGGATTGTGTGCCGATCCTGAAAAAGTTTCCGCCATCTTAAGTATCCCGCAACCAAAGAATGCGGGCGAGATAAGAAGAATCGTCGGTATGGCCTCTTGGTACCGCAGGTTTATACCTAATTTTTCATCAATTATCGCACCCTTAACAGCTTTATTGCGGAAAAATTGTAAATTCATTTGGGACGAGCATTGCGAAACTGCATTTTCAACCATCAAGAACCAACTAGTATCGTCACCCATTTTATCTTGCCCTGATTTTAAACACCCTTTTGTAGTCCAAACTGACGCATCAAATTTTGGCATTGGTGCCGTACTGTCACAGACCATCGGAGACAGCGAACAAGTCATCTGTTATATTAGCCGCTCGCTAAATAAAGCGGAGCGCAATTACTCCGTGACGGAACGCGAATGCCTCGCTGTTCTTTGGGCCATCGAAAAATTACGACCTTATTTGGAAGGTACCCATTTCACTGTTATTACCGACCATCATTCACTCGTTTGGTTAAATTCTCTTAAAGAACCAATCGGCAGATTAGCCCGTTGGGCCGTCCGTGTACAACAGTACGATTTCGCCATCATCCATAGAAAAGGAAAGGAACATGTGGTTCCCGACGCCTTGTCTCGCTCTGTTCCCGCAATAGATGAAGTTACCGTTAATAACAATCCCGTTGATGGTTCCGATGTGAACCCGGAAGACTCGCGTACTGACCGCTGGTATAACAACTTATGCAAACGTATTACCGAAAACCCATTAGCGTACCCAAATTGGAGACTCCAAGATGGAGAACTTTGGAAACACGTTCAACCGAAATACCCAGATTTATCCGACCAAGAAGATCTTTGGAAAAAGGTAATACCGAAGTCTCGTCGAAAAGAAATTTTGAAGCAACATCATGATGAACCTACCGCTGGCCATCTCGGAATTTATAAAACTTTTGAACGTATCGCCCAGAAATATAGCTGGCCAAAACTTAAAGCTGATGTCACCCGTTACGTACTGCGTTGTCCCGTTTGTATCGCTAATAAACCTGAACAGAAAAGACCTGCTGGACTTATGTCACGTCATCCTGTTATTACGAAACCTTGGCAGATGATATCCGTCGATTTGGTTGGACCACTGCCACGTTCCACGCAGGGCTACACGTACATTTTATCTGTGGTTGATTGTTTTACGAAATTTACGCTTTTCTTCCCGTTAAGAGCTGCCACAGCTTCTGCCGTTACTCAAAGAATTGAGGAAGGTGTTTTCCTTATGTTTGGAGCACCACAATATTTGCTCACGGACAATGGTGTACAATTCCGTAGTAAAGAGTTTACTAAAATGGTAAAGACGTACCAAACCAAGATCATATTTAACGCCTACTATCACGCTCAAGCTAACCCCGTTGAACGAGTACATCGTGTCTTGAAGACCATGCTTGCCTCCTACGTTAAGGATAACCATCGTACTTGGGATCGATACTTAGCGAAGGTTGCTTGCGCCATACGTACCGCTGTACACGAAGTGACTGGGATGTCACCATACTTCGCGAACTTTGGTAGAGAAATGACTTTAGCTGGGGATAGCCTTGAGGCTAATGATGGACCTATTACCGCCGATGATGTACACATCTCGGATCGCGATGCGCTTCGCCGCAGAGCTCCCGCGTTTAATCACGTTTATGAAGACATTACTAAACGTCTCGCTACCGCTTATAATACCGCTAAATTGAGATATGACTTACGTAGACGCCCCGTGAATTTCTCTGTTGGAGATACTGTTTGGCGGAAGAACTATGCTCTGTCCGATGCCTCGAAATATTTTACCGCCAAGTTAGCACCGAAATTTGTCGGTCCCTTCTTTGTGTCTCGTAAGGTAT
>JABXWE010063359.1:0-19707 GCA_014611495.1 Limonius californicus
ATTCTCGATTCTAGAATCGGATTTCGATTCTCGATTCTAGAATCGGATTTCGATTCTAGAATCGAGAATCGGTTTTAACGACGCCGCAGAACCGATTCTTAAAGCTAAAGAACCGATTCCGATTCTAGACTCGGAATCGTTTGACAGCACTAGCAGATACTGTTTGTCCTTCTGGAATTTTTTCCTATCTCTGGCTTCTTTCTCCTCCCGGTCTTTTAGTTTCCTCTTTCCATCGACGAAAATCTCATCGGGCGAACTTTCGATTGTGATCCCTTCGAATACATTAACCGCGGTCCGTGTTGGGGGAGTTCTATTCAGACTGGATCTTCTGTTAAATTCTTCCGTCATCTCTAGTTCCGCTCTTTCCCTCTCTGTCTGGGTTCGCATGGGTGTGCTGCTTGGTTTGTCCGCTGATGTCCTTTTGTCTGTCTGAATGTTCTTTTCTATGTGGCCATCCTCGTTATCGTCTGTCATTATTCTGTCGCTCGTTTCCGAGGTTCCTTCTGCTGTGCTAAATTCCATCCGAATTTCTTCTTCCTTCTTTGACGCTTCTCTTTGTATTAGCTTCCTATATGGTAGTTGTACGGTAAGGTCTTCGCCACCTGCTACCATGTATCTCCTAGCTTTGAATCCGGCGTCCTCTGGGTTCTCTGGCTTTTATTAAAAGCAAGGCTTGCTTCTTCCATGGGTTGACCTCCCTTCATCGATTGCTCTCCTTCAAATATCGAAACATTGCCCCCCTCAGAATCCGTGGGGCTGCCCGCCGATTTCTCGAGGGGGCGGGATTCTGGAGCTCCGCTCCTACCCGCCTGAGGTACTCTTTGTTTTTGGTTCGACATTTCATATTATTATCTTAGAGTAGAATATCCTGGTTCATACCTGGTCCGTCATCGTTTTATTCATTTTGTTTTCTTATTCTTTATTAAATGGGTGCTCGAGTTTATTTATCTCTGCATGTTTATATGCAACTGCTTGCAAATCTTTGTAGGTTAGTCCATAAAATAACCTATCAATTTTTCCTATTTGCTCAACCAAATCGGACTGCATTTGTTGATTGAAAATAGGTCTAAATTTATCTAATGATTCAGGCACAGTCTCTGCTTTTAAATGCTTTCTTAATCCCGATTCCGATATCCCATACTGTTTTGCCATACTCCGTTTTGATTCCCCATTGTTCAATTTTTGTCTAATTTCTTGGAGAATTTCGGCAGTAAAGCGGTTAGTCTTTCGCTTATACGGACCCATTACTCTCTACAGTAAAACAAAATGGCACAAATTATACATAGGTACCCAAAATTTTTCATTTTTGATACGGTATCCAAGAGCGCGCACTCTTGGGTAGTGCTCTCTTGGCGCTTCGAATAGTGCGCGCTCTTGGATTACTGACTAGATTCGCTTGAAACACCGACGGTTTTTATGCGAGTAAGAGCGAAAATTGCTTGGTATTACGGCTTTCGGTGTATACAGATATCACTAAAAGACGTTCAGCGTATCGTATAACCTCAAAAACACGCAATTTCACTGTAATAGATTGTCCGGAAATTTATATTGGCAAGCGCCACAACATTCATTTGTCATTTACAAATCACCTCGTAAAGTAACGAACTGCATATTTTTGCAGACTACAAGTTTGGGTGTGGGATTAATCTGGTCTAAAAGCTTTCCAGGGGTCAAATATGGAACAGACGTACCCTCGACCGGAGTTGTGCATCGAGCTTCTGTAAATGCATGGCTACAAGATGGTATGCCATCCAACAGAGTAATATTTGCATTTTGATTTTATGTGGTTGAGCAATTACTTCTCGTGTTGCTTCAGTGCCTCTTGCCTGGGAGTTCGTATGTTGAATGTTTGTTACTTGCGTACGTGTTCTCCGATTTTCTGTAGTTTGGGTGTTTATTATTTTATCGGAAATTGTGTAAGGATGATGGGGTATGCAATCAGGGTTCCAGGGAAATATTCCCGTGGCTTTGAAGCCTGACATTGCATTTCCAACGGTGGCTGACTTTCCCCAACTTTTCGTTAGGAGTTCCGGGGTGAACCTGCATCCATTCTCTGCAAGCTTGATAGTAGTAAGTTTTCAATGATATAAAGAAAGCTCTATCAAGCGGTTGCAAATAATGGGTGGTATGCGGAGGTAAGCACAACAAAGTAACGTTATTTGCCTCAGCTGTTTCTAAAAGTTCAACACAGGAACAATGAGATGACTGCCCGTCAAGGATTAACAATGTCGCCCCTTCGCCTTTACGCGCAAGGAAGTGGTTTGTGCACCAACTTAAAAAAAATGGTTACAGTTATGTAGGCTGATTTCAGAGACATTACAATATCTGAACCAGGCGGCAATGAATCAGTCCACTCGGTCTTTAAGTTCTTACCTTCGAAGACACAGACTGGCGGCCTTCGGCACTACAGCAGACTACGCACGAGATGGTTTCACCCTTTTCCCCAGATGTCATAGTAAAAAGCTCTTGCTCCTTTTTTAGCTAGTACATTCCCTGGTCGATTATTCAGTTGAAGACCGGTTTCGTCGATATTATAGATGGAACCAGGTTTGTGGAAAAGCTTAATAGTTTAAAATAATTCCCCACATCAATGCGATTCATGCCCTCACCTCGCCCGAGGGGTGTGTCCCCCGGGCGAGTTGAGCTTTTCGAATTGATAAATCGGGATGTCTCCTGAAAAAGAACCTAAACCAATCGGAACCGGCGATTCCTTTATCTTTGTTAAATTTGTGATTAACATGTCGATTTTCAGGGAAATTATAGGCACGTTTTCGAACATCTGGCACCGCTATAGGGAAACCGTATTTTTGCACCTTTTAATGTGTCGCACTAATTTATTTTCATTGGCCTCCCCCAAGGTGCTGTCTGGTCCCAGTTTACCAGTTGTAGATACATTATTCCTCACCTTTCTTTCAAGCGTTTTTCTAGGAATGCCATAATTTTTTGAGGCACTGTTTACTGAAGAACCGTCTTTGACAGCTTCGATTGCTCGCCTCAGACTTTCTTCAGTATAATTACTACGATTTGAGTTTTTTCTTTTATACTCCGTTGGCATTTTTCTCCAATAAATTAAAAACGGAGTCAAAATGTGAATAAACAGACGTAAAAAATAAGTGGCCATCTATCCCTACCGGTTGTAGGTCATCTACCCCAAATACTAGGGAGAGACGGCTAACATGTCAAACAAAAGCCAGTGTTATTATTCTGGCATATAAGATATTCAGCAGATATTTTAAAATGTTCGTCCTTAAAATTTTTTTTGGAACGCGGCAGCTACTACATAAGGACTTAATTTCCACATTGTAGCAATGTAGTCATGGTCAGATTCAAAAATCTCTACATATTCAATATTATCTATTGGGTCTTTCAGATTTTGCCTTTTTGAAGAAACATTTAATATTTTTATTCCATCTGCCAAACAATTTTAATTTTGAGATGATGAAATGTCATGACAAACGAGTAATCTTTTGTAAGCACCTTCAAATTACTTGGCATTTGGATTATTATTGAATCCACCTCTGCTACGAACAGCACTAAAAAAGGTCTCAAGGTAATCTTGTGATAATTTGAATGACAACATATATTTTTGACCAACCAATTTTGATATTTTAAATAAACCGAAGAGATTTCTTAAACATTATTAAGCCCGAAAACCCTGTTTTTTCAATTCGTTTGTAAGATGGGTGTACCAAATTTATCTTTCAAATTTACAATATAGTTTTCAAATTGTTTATGTATATGGCACGGGTCCCAGACAATTAAAATTCTTTCTGCAGTTGTTGGATTGTTGAACCACGGTTTAAAGTTGTTGCCATACAAAAATTTGCTCCAAGGCATGTGCAAATGTTGAGGTTGACAGAAGCTTCATTGAAAGTTACAGAATAAACTTTGGCTCCAGTTTCATGAAACCCAAATATTTGGAGAAACGACCATGTTGTATATACGACGGTCTTTACGCTCTTCAACCACTAATTAGGGTTTACTATTGGTACGCAAGCGCAGATCAAACATTATCCATTATAGAAAATTTATTGGCAACAAATGAAAAATAACAATTTAATTGTTTAAATAGTTTTAACATGCTCCGCCCCCACCTTGAATTAATTTAAAAATTACCATTTTGTTCTTCATCCTCTTATCTACAAAAAGTTTATGCAAAGTGGGGTCACTATTAGATCGGAAGTTACCTATTAAATATTTTCGAGCGCAAGTCAAGCAGCACACTCCACGTGCGTCAGAGATCTCAGTCGCTCGCATCTATTTTCCACTTGTAAATGTTTACCATGTTGCATTACAATTTGAAAATATTTGTTGATTATATTTCGAGGGCTTGGTATCAAAGAACACTAAATACAAAATCGCCATTTCGAGAAAAATGAAGATAACTTAAAATATAGAATGTTTAAACTCAAATGTTACTAATGAGGTTAAGTAGTCAGGTTTCTGATAGATTGGGGAGTTCTTAATTTATATTATTTGTGTGAAGACTTGTAATTGTGCGGAGATTTAATTGTAATACGTATGCATGGAAATAATTAATTAGTTAATTAATGTTGAGATAACGTTTTTTAACACTTACCTGTAAGAAACTTTTTGTTGGTACTGTAGTAAAGTTAACAGTTCGAGTTCAATACAAAGACCTTAATATTATGGTAACGAAATATATTTTTCGTATAATTATGTTAAATTGCCTAATACAAATTAAGGCATTCCTTGAACAAATATGTACTACGAAACGGCATCTACTAAATAAATTTGTATTCCTGCGAAATAATGAAAATAAAGCGTTCAAAACCTTACAATAAAGTAGACGTTGCTTGGTAAGTACATAAAATACTATTATTCTAAATTTCTTCGTTATCGTCGTCGTGCTCGGACGTTTGTGTTCCTTTTTTAAGATTGAAGTAGAACTGGTGGTACTGTTCTTTGATAATATTTTTTTGCAAAGTTCCTTTAAACCCAATAATTTCTTCTTTTCAATTGGGAGGTTAATATCGTATTTTTGTTTAAGCTCTAAATTTTTTATAGAAAATGCTCTCATCTGACGTCTTTGAATTTTAAATTTAAAAAAATCATTTGCCTTATAGTCATATTTAAAATACACATGGTTGGTATCCTCTCTCCTGTACTGTAACCATACTATATCCAGCCATCTAACATTATTTCCGTCGGTATCTATTTTACGATTCTTTATAATTTTACTCTGGATTTCTTTAAAGTCTTTGATATCATTCTGATCTATTTCAATAACTTTATACTTTCCTTGTTTAGAGGCCATTCGTATAGCTGTGTACCATCCGGACGGATCAAATATTTCTATGTTTTTGCTAAGTTTTCAATACGTGCATGAACCGAATCACACTCCATCTGGGAATGCCCCGGTTCGAAAAAACGGTGGTCTATTTTTGGTATTTGAAGTACTTCAATAGCATACAGAAACATAGCAGAAACAATTACATTCCGATTTTGGCCTCCACAAGTATCTGACATAAAGGCAAAAGCTTTTCCGTCAGCTATAGTGGTCATGTATTTGAACAGACAAGAAGCAACCTCTGATGATCCTCGTCCAGCTAAGGCTTCATGCCATACAAAATTGTCTGCTTGTCTGGAAGCAGTGTTATACACAGTTAAGTTATAAACTGCAAATCGACTTTTATAAAATATTGCCTTAACTTTTACTTGTGGGCGGTAACGTACAGCTTCAAAATCGAATTCACAGAAATAAAGTTCATTGTTGATTGCCATATCTTTAAAAGTATTCTTGAACTCAGTGCGTTTTCTTTTCTTTGCAAATGTTTTTCATAGTCTTGGGACCGAGCTGCTTCGTCACTTAAATTTTTGTAGATGTAACAGTTATCGCATAAATCTTTTCGTGGAATATGAAAGGACAGATTGAAGTCAGTATTAAAGATTTTCCGATAAAACCAAAGTTTTTCGGGTTTAATGCCTTCTGCTTTACACTGTTCGGTGTACATCTCGTACATTATTGTAGTATTCAAATCCACAGGTAAGTATTCTTTTGAGCTATCTTTTCTGGTATAATGAGATGGTACTCTTTCAAATGAAGCAATGTGATTATAAATGTACTGACGAGACTCCTCTGGTAGCTTTAGACCTGGAGTATGCTTTCCTCTTTTATCTTCATCTACCATATTATGTTCATTCCTTTTTTTGAGAACATTTTGTATTACTGTGTTAGATATATTGAAAGTAGCAAGAAAAAATGCCTGACAAACATGAATTTTGTCATTGTTTTTTACCAAATAAAAAACTCTGGTCTTCTGCTTTCTGGAAGCTTCATTTGCAATACGAGTAGAGAATTTGTTTTGTTCGTCAATGAGCCCACTCAGATATTGCCTTTGTTTGTCAGGATTCGCTAACTTCCAGTAGTCAGCATTGATTATTTCCCTTTCTTCACTGTTAAAATTCGTGTTACATTTCCTAGGACACTTAGAACAATCTTTTGCGATAACTGTTTTAGCCTTAATAATATTATTGCTGCTAATAGCTTTATGCTCTTGTCCGCTCTGAATTTGTTTCTTTAGTTTAGAACGAGACCATTCTTTTGGAACAGCGACTCTGTTTCTTTTTAGTTTACTTTTCTCATTGTTGGCCTTATCATTTTCTATCTCGACTACAATATCATTTTCAAGCTGTCCTGCAGTTTCTTTTGACCTTTCACATGCCTTTTTGTGCTTTATATCATCATCTGAGTCCATTTCTTCTAATGAAGGTCCATAATCGGGATCCCCGATAGAATCATCTGAAGAAAACCCATATATTTCCCCTGGCGCTTCTTCTACGTTAAGAGAGGTCATAGCATGGTAAGTTTTTTCAGATGTATTATTGAGGCTCCCGTTCTAAGATATGGAAAGCTTTAAAATATGATACAATTATTTGGTAAAATAAATCCACCTCTTGCTGGTATTCAACATCGTCATTTGGATCCACTTCCTCACACGAAGGTCTGTAAACTGAATCCAGAATGGAATTATCTAAATGGTTCAAATCGACGTCGTCGTTGGCCTATAAAACATAACAACAACCGCTGTACATAATATTCCTATATTTACGATTTATGCGACTGTGCGGATTATTTCCTAGCAAAAACTTTATAAAATACCCGGTACCAATTACAAGAATTTACCCACGAAATAAATTTAATACATTAGTGTATTCTTATAAAATAAAGGTTTCCTGCCAAATACAAATTATATACCTATAAATATAGGTTTCATTTAAAATATAATTCTGTATGATTCGCATTAAATATTGATATGGCTTTCAACGAAACAGTATGTTTTGTGATTAGACGATATCTTTAACTACTATATAAGCATTTTACATACGTTAGAAACTGACCTGAGCTTCTGCAGTCCGATCACTACTGGTGTATTGTTCGATCTCTTCTAAATTATTATTAAAATGATAACCACTGCACTCTGTTTATTTAACGCCAACATAAGTATTTTTTTGGCTCTACTCATTTCGCAAGTTAATAATTAAATTAAACAGATATTAACTAACTAACTAGCACAAAACATAACCTGCAAATTGACCGTATTTTTAACGTTTCTGACTGCAACACTGAAGAATAAAAGCAAAATAATGGTGGTGCATTATGCATGGAACATTCTGGAAGTTGAGCGTTAAGAGCATAACTATGATACATGCATTACTGACAAAAAACGTTAACAGCGGTTAACGTTTTTTGTCACAACAAAAGTGTAAAATATGAATAACGGTAACTCTGTTAACGTTTTTTGCTACTAAATGACTTGTGTTGTTGTTAGTGTTGTATCTATTTTTAACACGGTTTATAATAGAGATAGGATCTTTTGACACAAAATGCAACATGCCGTTTTCAATACATAAAAAGCATTAACTCAAATCCGTGATTTTTGTAGTTAGCGTTCTTTGCCACTAAGCCCTTGATTTATGGATAAAAATCAATTCACATAATCCAAAAAAGGACAAAAATGTGATTCCGGTTACTAAAGTAAATGTTAAAATGCCAACTTCGCTCGAAACTTCAAAACTGAAACATTATAATATTTTGGGACATAAGAAAATCTAATAAATAGTATCGAATATTAGATGTAGAAAAATAAAAGTGAGAAAATAAATTCACAGTCTGTTATTTATTAACTTATAATTGAGTACTACATGAAATGTGGTTTTTGTCAATGTATTCCAAAGTATACATTTTATTGCATGATTAACTTTAATTGAATAATTTTCTCCTTGCAAGGAAAAGTGGTTGGCTTGCAGTTTGTTTTTTGCAAAAGGTATAATGCAATGAAATTTTAACGTCCCGTTGACGGTTATAGTGTTTTTAAATCTCGTCTCTAATTTCGTTCTTCCTCATCATATTCCTTATTTGTTATATATTTTGATTAAATGTTAACGAGAGACTCAGTTGGCCATTCAAATAATTGTTTCGGCGTTTGGATTGGATTGGATGTTCGTTGAAAGCTATTTCTTGCAGCTAACCTTTTTAGAGCCCACCCAATCCATCACACGCGCCCTTGCCATGAGACGTAGGAAAAAAGTGCCACTCTGCAGCTAGACCAAAATCTTTTTCATGGTGAGATTCACAAAATGTTTCTTGTTTTTATACTGCACGTATGACCCATCAGAAAAATATATGTAAATTGAACATTTTTTCAATTCTTTTTTTATGAAATTCACCCAATGTTTTTGATACACATGAACTGCTATAGTATCGTGGTGCAAACATTCTGATATCACAAGACTTTTTACTTGGATATTGCCGTCATTATGTCTGTAATAAATTGCAAATGGGTGCACTGTAGCCTGACCGTTATTCCAGTGGAAGCCTTGTGTAGCATTTTGGACAACAAAAGCATAATTTTCAGAAAAATCACACACTACAATACACTCATTCTCAGTTAGATCTTGCTTTTTATTCTTCATAAATTCATTTATCTTTCTCACAAAGAATGAATGAAGTAATTTTCCCAAACTGGTCTTTAATTTTTGTAAATATTCATCAACTGGAGAAATCATTAATTGCAAGGTAGTTCTGTCAACGTTAGTCCACTGTCTGTACCTGATTTTGTGAATCAAATTTTCTTAAATAATTTTTTCTAGTTCGTCGATTAGATATTCTGCACCTGAACACTCAGACCGCTATCCAAAATATCAATTATTTGTCGGTTCAACGCAAATCATATATTTTAAGCAGTCATGATAACTTTGTAATGGATTGGGGGCAGGGTTGGCTTGATTTAAATCGTTTGAATTAAATCACGATTTCAATCATGATTTAAATCAAGTGATTTTTTAAAATCATTGATTTAAAGCATTTTTATTTTTATACTTACCCATTCTTATTTGTAAATTAGTATAAATATAACTCGTGTTTTCTGCCTTTTGAATGCATTTTCAATTAAAATCAACATTGGACACTTCGACTACAATTAAATTTCTGCAAGAAATAGAAAATAAAATGCATTTTTTTCTCTTAATTTTATTTAACCCTTCATTTCATGATTTAATATTTTCTTTTACAAAAATTCGTTTTGGTTTAGTTTGTGTTATCGTTTTTTGGGAAAAATACAGAAAAAGAATTATTTCCATATAAATTTTAGTTATTTAAAAAAAAGCGAATGTTGCAAATATGCAATACCATGAGCATTAGATATATTATCTGAAATGTAACTTACATTTGGAACAATTTAAAACAGTTTTTGTCTTTTGTGAGGCACAAATGTACTGCACACTTTTCACATTTAAAGTGAGTAAACCCATTGCATTGTGGTAATTTGCATCTTTGTCGCGTGCTGTCATACTTTATCCAGTGAGAACTTTCATCCAGTCGCACATTTTTCGGTGGAATGTGTGATGTGGACCCCTTGCGACTTGGCAGCCACAGTTTCATCTACTTGGTAACTTGGTCATCCTCTCTTTTTTGATTTGTTGGCCCCTATAAGGTATAGACATTCTGCCACTTACAGGCGAAATTGCCACAAATTCAATGTTTAAAAAGCTGGTGATTCTCCTCGTTCTTTTATTGCTCTCTTATATAAAAGCCACTTTTTGGAACGAAATGGTATTTTGTACTGACTAATGAAACTATCAAGCATGTCGACTCCTCCGATATATTTGTTGTACTCCTGTATGACGTTTGGACGATTAATTTCTATTTTATCTTTTAATTTTCTGTCAAATTGATTGATTTTTGTAATAGGTAGTTCACCATGACAAGAAGATAACATGTTTACTACCTTATTATCTTTCCAAGCGACTAAACTTAGGTCCATTCCATCTACATTAATAATACTCATAATACTCTTCGAACGTTCCTCGAGGCATTTTCTTGAAGTGCTTTTCTTTTGATAGTTTATTGTTTGGTATCTCATTTCTTCGCACGGTTCCTAGCATATAGATTCCTGTTTTGTCATATGTGCAAATAAGGGTACTAAGGTATAGAGGAGAAGGTCCGAATATGGGCTACCGCTTTATTGTTGTACAACAAAATCTACAATTTGGTCAGTTATGATTCACAATTCTGTACACACCCAGTCCAATAATCTCAATTTTCGAATTCATATTAAAATCTTATATTCTTCGAAAATACGAAATTCTGTGGAATTTTGAACTGGCACAAAACTGTTTGTAATATGGGCTAGGACATAAAATTTACCAAAAATTTCATATTTATGAAAAATGTTATCTATCATTTATTGTAAAGCAAAAGTACACTACTGTTACATATCGAAAAACAAACATTGGTTCCTATTTACAATAGTCACAAACATAGACGTCCTTTTCTGGACCGGAGTATCGTTCTTGAGCCCACATTCGGTATATTAGACACGGAATCCACAGTTCTCCTTTCCTATCAGTTGAGAATTTACAGTCACAGAATAAACAGCTTGCATCTTCGTTTTCTGGACGAATTTCTCCAATTTCTTCGAGATCATTATCGTCATCTGCTGGGGTGAAAACAGCTGCTGTTTCTTCTTCTTAATCAGTATCTGTAGTTGGTTTTTGTTTCATGGTCTGTGGTTTTTTTCTTCCGTTTTAAAAAATATCTGTCTTTTCCCTTTATTTTCTGATTTCTGAATTGAGTTTTCTAAATCATTTTTGTAAGGGGATGAGGTAATGATCTGAGATTTTGAAGATTTTCGTCCACGAGTGCCTTTCTTCTTTTTTATAGTAGGCAGTGGTGAAATATTGAATGGAAATATAATCTTGCATTGTTGGTTGACTTGGGTTGCTGAGAAGGATCAGGATCTTTTGAACATCCGGGCTGGACTTCATTCACAAGTAAATGAGTATCTTTTAAGCGTTCTGGTTGGGGCTCTTCTATAAATAAAGAAGTATTGCTGCTAGTCATAAATTCTATTGGACCACTGCTGCAACTTCTGCTACTATAAAGTCTGCATCGGAAAAGATATTTAGATCAAATGGGAAAATCCCCGTTACCCTAAAACCGTTTGCAGCAATTTCAGCTGTTTGAGATTTTAAAAGTGCCTTTCCCAATAGTTCTACTAAGTCAAAGTGTGTTAAAGCACGTTGATTTACCCGAATCCAGTTTCTAATTTGCTCACTATAGTAAGCCTTAAAGCTTCCCATAAAGGTTTTGTCCAATGGTTGGAGTTTGTGGGTGGAATGGGGTGGTAACGAAATTATAACAACATTGTTTTCTCTAGCTAAATTCACCACGTCTAAATTACGCGTTTGGCTGTAGTGTCCGTCTAACACAAGTAAAACTGGCGAATCCTACGTAGGTTTAACGAATTCTATAAAGTGTCGAAACCACTCTGTAAAAAGATTCTGTTGAACCCATACACTAGGATGTACTGTGTAAATTGCGCCGGGAGGAGCACCACGGATGAGTTGATCATTGCGATTTTTCTGGGATAAATTAGCATTGGGGGGACATATTGTCCGGTGGCACTCATTGCAGCAGTAAGAGTGACCAGAGACCCTCGCTCAGCTGAAGTTAATGACGCTATTTGTAGCTTTCCTTTCCTTCCAACAACTTGGGATATTTTACTTTGCACTATATGTAGACAAACCTGTCTACATTATAAATTCGATGAGGGGTACAATTGTGTTTAGCATACTCAGCCTCGAGATTATTAAAGAACTCTATGACATTTTCTTTGCTGAATCCCAGCGCTCTGGCAAATGAAGTTCCTGTCGGTCTTCGTGTGGACAAGACATGTTTGTGTCGATTTAAAAAGGCATCTAACCAAGTGCGACCTGGAGTGCAATTTTTAAATAGGTGGTGTATGTTATTTTTAGTCGCTATAGTGTAAGCTAGTCTGCGCACATCTCTTCTATTTAAGCCATAAAACTGCGCTTCCATTGCTAAAATGTATCGAACCAGCTCTGCTTCTATCTCTTTATTTAATACAGTCTTTCGGCCGAGTTTGGTTTGTACTGCCTCCTCAGGTTCTAAATTACATTTCGACAGTCTTTGTAGTGTCGTTCTAGGGACTCTTGGCCGCCTTTAGAGTCCCCATAGTTTTTGCTCGAACTGCTTCTATTGCATGTGTCATGTTTTCTGAATTTCATTTTTTTCTCAAATTTTTAGTAGAATACTTTGAGACTTTTCTGGGCATTACAGATCTGAAACAAATGTATTTTGTATCCTGGTCCGAATATGTGCCTAGATTGCAAGTAAATCAACCCAAGGTTAAATTGAGGTTAAAATTTTTATTTCACGAAACGCATGCATATTTTTGTGATAAAACTGAAGACAAATATGTGTACTATAGCCCGAGATAAAATTTGTAATTTAAATAAATGGAAAACCTTTACAAACACGTCTCCTAATATGTGAGAGTCCATGGTCTATAACGAAACAGACGGAAAACAAAAGAAAATCGGAACGGTACTCTAAATAACAAAATAAAAGGAATTTTCCCCGCGTTCGGTAACTGTGCTGTAAATAAAAAATTATAACCGTATTCTGAAAACAAACTAAAAATATTGTCTTCTTTTTTTCTCTGCGGTTGGTAGCTGCGCTGCAAAAAAAAGTTTCGGTCTTCCTTAATGATCAGAAATCGGGGGAAGCGTCACCCAACGAAATTTCGACAATCCTACGGCCGCGACGTTTTTCCGGAATCTCCTGTCCTTCGAGGCGCTGGCGGGTCGCAACCCCTGGACTTCTTGCTGAAGAGCCGCTGGCCAGGTTGAAAAATTCCCCGGGTGTCGAGCCACCCACGCCAAAGTTCTCAGCCTAGAGGCTTCTTGTATTGGCCCGGGCAACGATCTAGGGGAGTCTGCCGAAGTATCTGTCGTTGGCCCCGCTCGCGTCTCGTCCTAGTCATCGACTGCAATAGGTGATGTAGGGAGTCGTGAGATGGGAGGGGTTTGAGGCGTCGTTTTCCCACTGAGAGGAGGCCGCGGCCTTGTTGGCTTCCTCGTCGTAGCATCCGCGATTTTAGGTGGTGGCCTACGCAGCAGCGGTGCCGCTTTTAGGGATCCGACGAAGAGCCCTCGGCATATCGAAAATAATTTAAACAAAACAATCTTTAAACGCATTATGAAATTGCACTGGAGTTGGATTTAAATTATTGTCCCCTTGTTGCCTTATGCTCCCAAACATATTTTCTAGGCAATCCTGGTTAAGATGTCTAGTATATATGGCTTTTGTGGAACACTTCAAATTTCCTACAACATTAGAAAACCTGTTATGGTTGTTTTCCAACCATTTAAAAATTTAATAGTGTTTGTCACGTCCTTGTTGTTATTATGAATGATTTTCATATTTTGAAAATCGTTTCTCGTGTTGGACTTCAACATCAGAAGAAATATAATTGATATTATAAGTTGGTTTTAAACAGGCTTATAGCCTACTTAATAAGAACAAGAAGAAGAAGTTTCTCGTGTCTGTTAGAAACTTTAATTGCTGACTACTTCCTACAAATGACCTATTGAATTCTTTCGCCGCAAAACGAAATGAATTTAAAAATCAAATAATTTGTCCGCATTGGACACAAACTTTGCCGTTGCCATTGCTGTTTGTGGTAAGTAACCAAACGAAATTAAAGTTTGCAGTTGCCACCGATGCAGTCAATAGCTGTGTTGCCAACGACACTGTCATTTTTTGAAAAGACGTAGGGTTTACATGAGTGCTTGTCAACTTAGGCACTAATCTAAATACATTCCTTGATCTCTGTTATATGACTCAGTTACAGAAGTTTTTGTAATAACTTCTTCCCCAATCAAAGTGTATTTAAAAAAAATATTTCTTGAAGATTTTAGAAGATGTGGAATGTCAAATAAATAGTACACTTTACTTTGTTCCACTGAAAAAGTAATTTTCAGGAGGTACTCCTACATCTTTTGAAAATTTAAAAAAAATTTGATCCTTGGTGGGTTACTAAAGCTCGAACTCTTAATCCAATAGAATTTAATCTATTATTGTACCATAAATTATATCTTGTAAATATTCTGCTTGCAACTGTTTGTAACAAAAAATATGCTGCTGGCTGTTTCTAATTTTTGTGAATTCCCCTAACCATAAGAGCAAGCACACTATTTGCAGGAGTATACAATTTCTTTGTACTTCCCTTCTGTTGTAGTAGTTTCCATTGACTTTTTTTAACGTTTTACACTCTTCTAATTCATCAGTATCTTTAGCACAAATGCTTTTTCCAGCTGGAACTTGCGGTTTTCTCTTTTTAGTTGGCCGAGCCTTTACAAAGTCATGTCGCTTACCTTCAAGATGTGCTATGAATGAATCTCCTACTAAATCATGATTCACCGATCTTTCCTCTTTAGGAAGACGTTTAAGTCGTTCCTGCCTGTTTAGGGGACATATCCCAGCTTTTTTGAATCCTGCCTGTAAATTACTTGACATTGCAGGTACCACCTCTTGCAGCACTGTTTTCAGCAAAAGTGGAAACTGGTCTTTCGGGACTGCTGCTACTTTTGTACCAGCATCAGATTCTTTCCATCTTTTACACTCAGATGAGAGGTTAAATTGTCCCCCATAATGAGCTTTGGGCCTTCTTGTTTCTTAATTATCGGCAGTAGATGAGATGTGAAGCAGTCTTCAAAAATTCCCAGGTCAATCTAGCCATTTTTACTTCTGTTATATCTGGCACCTACTGGCCCATTTTTGGTCCACGTGGTACGAAGATCTTCTGCCTTATAAATTATGTATGGAGGAATCGAATTGCCAGCAGCTTTCCCACAAAACATGACTGATATGATACTTTTCGTGGAATTTATTACCCTCTCTGGATATTTACAACCTCTGCGACAAATAATCTTTTTTCTTCCAGGGTCGTCTGACATAGCCGTTTCATCATAATTATGGATGTTCTGTGGAGGAACACCTTCAATTGAGAGACTTAAATTATCCATATATACATTAAGTATTACGTCATCAACAGAAGCTCTAACTCTTTTTGTATTGCTGGCAAATCTTACTGATAACTGGGGATGTCTAGTCAAAAAAGATTGAACCCAGTCCCTTCCTGGAAGGTTTTTCTTAAAATCATTTACAATCCTACCATGCAGTTCTAGATATGATTTTACAATGAATCTAAAATCCAGCTCATCTACTGGAAATCCATACTCGCAAATCTTGTCTAAGTGGCTTGCAAATGCTACCTCTTCTTCCATAGTGAAAACTTTTAGATGGTCAGGATTGTTAGGAATAACATTTTTTAGCCTTCGTTTTATCGTTGACCTGTTAATTTTGTAAAAGCCTTCTGCTTCCCTTTGGGGCATTTCACCCGATCTGATGGAGTTTATGCATTGTTCCAGTTGTTCATCTGAAAAATCTTTGTACTTGCGGCTCCCAGGCAATCTTTTGTATTTGGACGGCATAGTGAGTTTTAAACCTGTAAAATAATAAATTTGGTTTTGGTTTTGATAGAAGGAAGGGGCACACTTGATACTTTCTAGCACTACACTTCACTTTTCTAAGAAATTCAAAAACTCATCACATTTAGAAACATCTGTGGTTTTCAACGTAGATTTGAAATGCTTTCTAGATTCCTTATTTATTTTTTGCAATAATATGCTAACTAACATTATGTCGAATAAATCACTTCGATCGTATTGTTAACACTTTGAAAGCTCTTAAATTCTTTTATACGAAGAATATACGTAATTTAAGGGTTACTTGGATCCAAGCAGTTTGTGGGGTCCAAGTAGCCCTTGTATTTGGTGATCAGTACCCCAGCATACACTTTGGTGAATATCATTTTTAAGATAATTTATAGCTAAACATTTACATATAAATTATATAAAGTACTATTTAAGGAAAAAACCGTGCATTTACTGCATTCAAAAAGTCGAATCTACGTACGTTGGACATATAAGACCATAAAAACAGTAAACGTGTTATGACATTAACATAACCTCCACTAAACACTAGCAGCAACTCGTGGAACTACATGGAGTGTGCCTGAGCCTCCAGAAGGCTGCTACCTCGCGGATGAACTAAGAACTACGTCGAACATTTCAATAAACTAGTATCAGGAACGACTAACATCATTTTATCATTTTGGGTTCAAGTAAGCCCCTAGGGTCCAAGTAACCCTGATTTACGGTACTCATGAAATTGTAAATGGCGAGTGGCGGGATGAACCCCAACCAGAAGAAACGTTGTTTCCACTAGAAAGGGGACGGCAGCGAAATTATTCAATCTCTCAAAAAGATGTGAGAGACGAATTTATAGAATATTTCATGACAACAGCTGGTGAGCTTCGATGGCAATATCAATTCATAGGTTGAATAATTATAGGTAATAAATAAAATTTTCTTGACAAAAAAACGTTGTAATAAAAATTAATATACTGACCATCTTTGATGACGTAGTTCTTGTTGGTGTGAAACAGGGTACAATGAACTGCAGTGCCGAGAAAAACTTCCATTTACTATCATATCTGTAATCTGCGCCATGACCACTCTTCACTTTTTTCATCTTCTGTAGTTTGTGTGAAACCTGAAAAGTTTTAAATGCCGTGATTCGAATTATAATCAGTTCAATTTAATAATAAATATACAATATAGTAATAAATATACATACCTGATTACGTAAGTTATGTATCTTTCTTTGTACCTCGTTAGTATCACAATTAATTTTTGTCGCAAATTCTTCATACGCACTCATTTTCTTATCACGATTCCTGTACAACTTGTGGTTAACATTCCACAAAAATTCCTTTTCCTCATAAAGATTGATTAATTGAAAAATTTCCTCATCTTTCCAGTGACCAGTAACGGCTTGTCTCCGAGAGTGCTCTCAGGCCCATATACATTTGTGATCTAGTCTCGAGACTGCTCTCGAGACTATTTTGTCTCAAGTGGACACCTACCTTTAGGGAGCGACCTCTCTTCCTTAAGGGCAGTACTGCTTCCGGGATGGTGTCTTTCTCTCCGCGGAATGGAGTGAGTGCTGAGGCGTGGTACTTGCCTAAGTTCGTGGTTGAGTTGTCCGGGGCAGCTACCTCGAACGTGGTTGGCGAGACCTGGTTCAGGACTCGGTATGGCCGTCTATTCGTGGGGCAAACTTTGCTGTGATCCCTTTGGTTGCGTTGCTCAGTGGATGTGTGGTAACCCACACCAGGTCTCCGGGCTGAAACGGTGGGACGTCTCTTTTTCCTTGTTCCGTGTTCTGCTTGGCACTGTCCTGGGCTTCTTCTTGATTTGGATTTAAGACCATGACCACTGACGCGGCCCACGGCGACTCGCACTCCTCGATGACTCGCAGATCTTCCATCTTCTTCAATTCTCGGCTCAAGATGGCTTGTGTGGGGGCAGGCACTCGGTACGGGGGAACAGCAATAGGCTGGTGATCCCCGGTTTCTATTCGGTGCTCGGCGGTGGCTCTCCTCCTGGTGTAAAGACACCTTGGAATTGCTAGAGCAGTTAGTTCACCGTATCCCGATCGGGAGGGGAAAGGGCTTCCCCCTCGTTTGGGCGTAGGTGAAGGTCCTCCGCTTCTACCCTGTTGACTTCCACTCGGGAGGCGAGTGGAGGAAAATGGACGGTGACGCCAGGGACGGGTGAATCTCGTCGCTGGAGCTGGCGAAGAAGGCGACCTGGTTGTCGTATGAATACGGATCGTCTGCGGGCTCGTCCTCTGGCTCGTCTTCGGGACCAAACAGGACGTGAATCTGGACGTTGCGGGCCCTGGGGTTACCTGGAACTAGGGGTTTCGTGACCCTGTGGTCGGTAGCTCGCGGCTCGTGCTGTATGAGGGACCGCTTCCATTTTACCTTCGGCTGCGCTTCTCCATCGAATGTGAACAAGCTCTCTGGGTGTGGTGAAAGTGCAATCCTCGGTTGGGAACGTCAAGGGTGAGTCCCGTATCTTCGATGAAATTCATCACCAGGAGCGTCCAGTTCTGCGCCTGGGGTAAAATGATGAATTCTGTGGGAATGCGCTTCCCCTTCAAGTCTACGTTGACCTGGGTGGTGAGTACTTCTTGGGCCGGTCCTTGGCGTTTGGACGGGTGCCCTTGGATCCTCAATTGCGTGTGCCCAGCTATACTGCGTTGAAATCTTGACTAGGGGACAGGTGCGTTGTCGTACCGGTGCTGGGACCAGCTGGTTGTGCTCTGCTAAGTAAGAGGTTAGCTGCGCGAGAGCAGATTGCGTTTTGTTGCATTTGGGGTACTGGCTCCTGATGACCCCTGAAGTACCACATCCGAAGCAGGCAAAACTAGACGTCGTAGTGCTGGTGCTGGCGCTGGAGGGCACAGAAGCGGTCTCGTTCCGTTTCTTTTTCCGGCATTCTTCTGCACTGTGGCCCAGAAGTTTGCCGTAGTTGCATTTCTTCCGCCTGAGTCCTATTTGCTGTTTGGGTGTTGGTAGTGGTTGTTCTTCGAACTTCCTCAGTTCTCTGAAGAAGGCGTCGAAGGAATCGAACTGGGTCCGTGCCAGCTTCATTGTTTTCCTTCGGTGGAGGACCCCATAGATGGTGTCCAGCTGCAGTGGTACGGCCATCTTTCGGTCCTACGGTATCTTTGCAAGTAGCCCGCGCTTTTCGCAGATGAAACTCTCAGTTGCTGTATTCTCTTCCTTCTCTGTGGAGAAAATTTCGCGTAGTATCTGGTGGGTCGTCTTGGAAGGTCCGAAAGCTTTTTTCACATTTTCAATCACAGCTTCTGACAGAATCCTTGATTCCCTGCCTCTTAGCGTTTTTTTGTGAGACGTGTTCACTGAACAATTAAATAGCGGTTTCCATGTTGAACAAAACGTAATTTTACTCACTTCGCTGATACGATACGTCAAACGGCACTACTTAAATACTACTGTCAAATATAACTAGTAATGCCAACCTTTCCGATCCACTGTAATAAAATAGAATATTACTGCTATATCTACATCAAGGTGGATATGTACAATTTTGCTCAAAATTAAAGGTTTCGTGTGCAATTCATAATGGGACGTGTCTGGTTTTGCACGATTTTAGAATGTAGTTTCAAATGCAATGGACATGTCTGCTTTTGCTTAAATTGGACCTCTTTGGGCACGATTACTATAGGACATTATATGTTTTGCTTGATTCTCAGTTGAAAATCGGATGCGGCTTGAAATTCTAGGGGAAAACATGTGAATTGCTAATTGCAGAAAGGGGACATGTCTGATTTTTTAAAATATTCAGGAAACGAAAAAAACTCCATATTTTTTACGGAAAAGATATGTAAAATCCATTTTTTAGCAAGGTGTATTTTAGGATATCTTTTAATAAATCAAACAT
>JABXWE010063366.1:0-10598 GCA_014611495.1 Limonius californicus
GCATGGCGAACACGTTCCCTGTCAGTTCATTCATGGTTGTTTTATTTAAATAATTTTTTCTTTCAATATTTTGTAATTTTGATTTTTTATCTTACTAGGTAAATCTATTTTACTTTTTCGGAACTTGTGAAATATATTTTTATATGGCTATTTTAGTCTGAAGATGAACCCAAGTGGGTTCGAAAACGTTAACAACACCATTTTATACCTTTAACAACATTAAATCTATTTTGTGGGATTTGACTGTGGTTTTATTCAACGACATATCTACCTTATCCCATTATGAAGCCTATGGACATCAACAAGTTTATTTTCGATAAAGGTTAGCTGTGGAAATCAACTATTTAATCGATGTTTAAGTGTAGTGTAGTCCAACTTTTACTGTTATTATTTTCTATAAAAAAAAATAATTACTTCTGAAATCATAACTTAACTTACGCAAAGTGAGGGTCTTGCAGTAAGTATTTTACAGCGGAAGTCTGACTTTGAATTGCTTGATAAACCGTCATTCATTTTATGCCAATGCTTTCAATATGTTTAACAAATAATGCTCCCTTGAGTATATCTACTTATCACTACATTGCAGTTTTTGTTTCGTGACTATACTTTAGGCATACCATACGGATTTCGCCTTAATAACATCATGTTATAATGAAGCATAAGAATTTGTAAGCTTCTGCAGATATATGCGCGTATGTATAGGCGTTGTTCTATTTTCGGTTTTCTCGTTTCTTCTTAGTGTATCCTACATATTGATTACTGGATATCAAGCAGCGTGAGAAGAGGCGAGAGAGAAGAAAATTGAGCAGATTCTATTTATAAATCAAGATTTAAGAAAGCTATGTTGTAATGGTGAATAGAGTTTTGTTTATTATGTACAGGAACCATGTTTTAATGTTAAAAAAGGATATATATGTTACTGGTAAAGTTAGATTAACGGGTAAACCTCGGATTGCCCGGGTAAACTGCGTAATACCCACGAGACATGAGTAAAGTCCGAACCTAACCTAACCTAACCTAACCTAACCTAACCTAACCTAACCTAACCTAACCTAACCTAAGCTAACCTTACCTAACCAAGAGAAAGCGGGTAGAACGCGGTTTACCCGGGTAATCCTAGGTTTAGCCGTCAATCTAACTGTACCCGTAATGTTCAGTTTACGTTATAAACGCAATTATTCATTTATATGGAATATAGTTATTTTTTAGATACGAAGTAAAAATTTTAATGTAGTGATAGCTAGGCTCCTTAAGGTATACGTTAATTATGAATGATCTTGAACCTAACCTAATCTAACCTAACCTAACCTTACCTAACCAAGCGATAGCGGGTAGAACGCGGTTTACCCGGGTAATTCGGACTTTACCCATATCTCGTGGGTAGAACGCAGTTTACCCGGGTAATCCTAGGATGAGCCGTTAATTTAACTTTACCCGTAGCATATATAATGTTCAGTTTTGGTTATAAACGCAATTCTTTATTTATATGGAATATAGTTATTTTTTAGATACGAAGTAAAAATTTCAATGTAGTGATAGCTAGGCTCTCTTAAGGCATACGTTAATTATGAATGATCTTGAAAGAACTTATACAGAATCCGGCAAGATTTATCAAGCAATTTAAAAGGAAAATTTTACCAGGTGCGAAAGACGTTAAGAAACTTATAGGATATCGTAAAATCTCATGATATAACATATCATTTATATGTTCAGAAATAAATATTTTGTATTTTACAACAAAAATAACTATAACAACTAAAATACATTTTAATAACCATGGAATAATTGTATTGTATATTAGAAACTAGGAGTCAAAAAACTAAAAAAATAAAACAATCCGTTGAGAAATGCGCGACGTATTCTAACCTAACTTCAGAATTGATTTGAAACTCTTCCAATTTTTGTAACAGCTTACCAATTCTTGTTCTTCCTGCGCTGTGTTTTGACAACGTATTGGTATTTTGAAGAAACCCGTATAGGATGCGTATTATTCTTTTCATAACCGTTCGACCTATTTTTAGATATGAAATAAAAACTTCAATATAGTGATAGCTGCAATATCTTAAAACAGCCTGTACAGCGTTATTTATTATTTATTATACATCTCGAGAAGTTTGTAAAGCAGTTCAAACGCCGAATTTCAATCGAAAAACTTTAAAACTTTTACGGCGATCGCAATCCTTGCGATATTTAAATTAAACATTCATAAATATCAATTTCGTATTCTAAAGTCAACATTTACCGTAGCTACTGAAATACACTTTAATAACTATTAAATAATTGTATCAACTGCTATAGATTGTATGGATTAAATAACAGTTTTACACAGCTAACCAGTATCGAAAAGTTTGTTGATATATTGTATAATAGTTGTTTGGGACTACGGTACCGTATATTCTATTGAAGCTATCTAGCCACGTACTTATCTAAAATATCCCCTAGTATCCATGAAAATATTAAATGTATTTTAATATGAATGTTTTGCAAACCATATTTTATTGTAAATAAAATCATATGGTATGTGCAGTGCATTTTTTATTATATTTTGAAGTAATTATACTGAAATCTAATAAACTACTATGCTATACTTATATACTGTACACAGTGATTGTGCAGATTCAGGTATCTATGAGTGGCAAATATTTTGAAGTAAAGGAAATCGTATGGTATGTACAGTGCGTTTTTTAATATAATCGGAAGCTTGTAATAGTCTAATACAGTGGTTCCATAGTCAATAGCGGGCTGCAGGAATAAATAGAATAGGAGAACACAAATACTGTTTTTCTCTCTTTCTGTTCCATTACTTTCGCTTTTACTCCGGTTGTAGCCAGGTAAACGCGCATATCCCCATTTTCCTTTTTCTTAGGAAACTTCATCTTTTGCGTCGGTAATTCGTCGATAGGCGACATACTTGGGGCGTATTTAAAATTCGCATATAAGTAATGTAACAGAAAAGGAGACAGTATTTTTGTTGCCCTATTCTATTTAATCCTGTAGCCCGCTATTAACTGTGGAACCACCATATACTACAATATTAAGCTAATATAGTCTACACAATGGTTGTGCATATTCGGGAATCTATGAATGACTAGCATTATTTTAAAGTAAAGGGAATAGTATGGTATGTGCAGTGCATTTTCTAATATAATCGGATGTTACTGTACAGAGTTTCCTGTTCAAATTAAATATTATTTTTTGTTATTTGTTGTGGAAGGATTCTCTTATTATCATCTTAACGCAAGTTGTATTTTATAAACACATTCAAAAAATAATTCTGCCAGATTTCGAAAGATTTCAAACGCTAACCAGGTGCGGAAACGCATAGAAAAGCTGTATATTCAGAAATACATATTAAAATTAGTCCGATATAAGAAAAGATTCAGGGTAGGGCCTTTGCAGATCATGTATTAGAAGTTGCACCCCTGTCCTCAGTTACGCCACTGAGCAATCTGAAAATGCTTTAACCTGGCATGCCCACTTGATCGATTGAGCCTTGGAACAAGAGACGCAGGATGATGGCTTGTGTATTGGGTCCAGTGGCAGTGGTGACCGGCGCGGCGACGTCCGGCCGCGAGTTGGCGTTTAGAAGAGCCGCTATACGTTATAGGACCACCCGAAACACACTCGCGTCCGCAATTACCTCGCGGGGTCCGTACATTCTATACGTCTTGTAGCTTTGGACGCACAACCGCCAGTAAAAGGGAGGACTGCCCAACACTCACAGCGCTGACGTTAATTCCACCACATTACCTTAAAGAGTGAACCAAGAATTTCGCTTCGACTTTTCTGGAACCCAGAGTTATTAAATATGTTTATGACAGAAATAAGACCAATATACTCAATAACGTTGGTATACAGTATGACTCATAAAATTTATCGTAAATGTTGCTCATAGAAAACAGATTGATTAACTCAACCTCTTTATAACTTTTAATGCAATAACTTAATGGTTACCAAAGTAAAGTTTTTCTGTGTTCTGTAGATTTTGTAAATCTTCATACACCTAAATGTCAATATTTAGATTGATTTTCAAAATTAAGAAGGTGATATGCAGGAAACAATAAATGGGACCGCGGTGGTCGAGTGCGAGAACGCACCGACCATCGAGGTCACACTGAATTGCGCTCTTTCCGGCGTGGTTTCGAATCCCCGCTGGGGCGACCGCAATTCAGTTAGTTAAGTTTAGGGTGCATGCTGCATGAATGGTTAGTGTGTAAGGGACGCCCGCACCCCCCTGAAGTAATGCGAAAGCGGTTCCGGGGGGGGAACGGTAGTATGAATGTGTAAAAAAAAAAAAAAGGAAACAATAAATGCACTGTACATAACCATCTTATTTTCTTTACATTAACAAACGCGTTGGTTATACTTAATACACATAGATATAATTGTGATATCCTTAAATAAATAAACGAATCGCTTCCTATTTAAAATATGTACTTCAGGTTTTTATAACAAGATTTGATATTCCACATGACGAGAACTATTATACATTGTCAAAACCTAGGATTCTCTTATATATCTTGTAAATCCTATTTTATTTCTACACTTTAGCTTAATATTGGACGTACTATACCTCTTCACATAGTACAGGTACCCGCTACCGTAATAAAAATGCACCCAAGTACTCGTGAGATGAACATTGAAGCTAATCATTAATAAACATGTGTTGGAGCTAATATTTTATTGCTATTGTGGCACAAAAAACTCGTTAGGTTTGAATTGAAACTTTTTGTATCCTGGTATATCAGTAATTTCAAATTAACGTTTGCAAATAGTTACCAAATAGACTTTCGTTCCTGCTGATGTTGAACATTGATCTATTTTCGAGTTCTTTTTGTCAATATTATAAAAAAATCTGAAAACGCACTATTCTACAGTTTATTTTTATTTATTCACACTACCTCCCCTCCCCGAGAAAAAGCGCATTTCACTGTGACCTCGAGTGACAGCGCGTACTCGCACTGCTCCACCGGGGTCCCTATCATTCTACATTTAGTCGCTTCATTTTTTAGTTTCTGGACACTCAATAATTGTTATACTTAAGGGTTGTTAAATAACTTAAAATTTATGTAGACTAGATAAACTGTACAAAATTTAATCAAAGTCGGACCTGCTGTTTCGAATATATCGAGACCAGAAGCAGATATACACATATACTTACACTTAACCAAAGATAAGTCTTTTAAAACCAATTGTTCGGGTTTTTAGACAATACTTACCCTTTGGGAAATAAATCGAGTTCAGAAATTCACATAGCACAAAAGGACTAGTAGTACGTTATGTACTTGCCAACATGTTTTTAAAGTAAAGATAACAGTGGGGTATGTGCATGGCATTTTCTTTTATTATATCCGCGAATTGTACTGGCATGCTATATCATTTAGGCGTGGAAACAGAAAATACAACCTAGTGTTATCTACACATTTTGTGAAAGACTATAAACCAATATATGTTAAACATCTCTTAAAAATCAATACATATAGATTTATAAAGGAAGTCAAATGTCACATTTTACCAGGTGCGAAAGACCCTATGAAATTTACACGAAAATTGTTACCACTTCACATTCTAATTTTATGTAATACCAAAAGCTTTTGTGCTGTTGAATAGATATTATTGTACGAGCATTGTTTGACTGAAACCCATCTTTCAACAACTTAGCAACAAGCAACAAATGCAATAATTCAAATGACGTTTGTTAATGTTGGTGGTGTTTGTAAGCAACACATTAATAAGTGTCTGGCGTTTGAATTTGATTATGCCTTTTAAAACTTCGATTTTGAAATGGGGTTTGTTGTTGACAATCCGTCCAAGTTTGATCAGCGTGCGGTCCTACAATTTTTATGCGCTGAGGGTGTGCAGCCATTCTAGATTTATACGCGAATGCCAGTAGTGCATCGAAATGCATGGATTGCGTGTCCAGCTGTGAAAGAACGGTGTCGAAAATTTAAGAATTGAAAAGAGGGGACTATGGATGAACCGCGGCCAGATGCACGGTGTACTGCATTAACAGACAACAATATGGCATGGGTGGAAGGCCTCATTAGAGAAAATCGTCGAATTTCTATTAGAGAATTTCAGAAATTGTTGGTGCGAGTGTAGAATCTGTCCATAGTATTTATTCGTAATCTGGGTTACAGCAAAGTTTGTTCGGCACGGATTCCTCGTTTCTTGTGTAGTGAACAAAAGTGTTTCCAAATGGGCTTATCTCTGCAACAACTTACAGACTACAGGCAAAATGGTGATGACTTTCTGCTTGCAACAGTTGCTGGTGACGAAACATGGTGCCATTACTACTATCCATCCACTAAATTACCGTCGATACAGTGGAAACATTCAAGTTTACCACCACCGAAGAAGTTTAAAGCACAACCTTCCGCAGGCAAGATGATGTTAACATTTTTTTTTCACCATTAAGGACCCTTGTTGATAGAGTTTAAGAGACCTGGAGTAAATGTCAATGCAAATCTGTACAATGAGACTTTGAACAAGCTTCATCAAGCAATAAGACAGAAACGTCCAGGAAAACTTACGCGTGGGGTCATTGTGCTGCACGACAATGATAGGCCTATGTTGCTAACGTGGTAAAAGAAAATCCTCAACGAAAGAAATGGAAGGTTTTAGACCGCTGAAAAAGGCCTTAAATGGTCGGTATTTTGAGTCTGGCGCAGAACTACAGATACCTATAGAAGACTTCTTCAATCAGTAGCCACAAAAATTATATGAGCAGGGTATACATCGGTTAGTAAAACAATAGGATGGGTACCTTAACTGTAGCGGTAATTATTTGTAATTAAATTGGTGAATGAATTTTGTATAATGCAAAGATGGGTTTCAATTGAACACACCTCATATTGACCAACCTTCGCCTTGACAGAAGTAAGTTTAATTAATTGGAAGATGTAATTTGCTTTAAATAAGTAACAATACTGGGTTTACCTTCTATGAGCAAGTTTAAAATTACAAAGTCTTTTGGTCATGTTGTATCCATAATAGAACCATAGAAACTTGCTTACTGTAAGTAAGTTTATTCCTATTATAAATGTATCTCAAGAAGCTAGTAAACCATTTCCATTTAACGACAAAGCTTTCTAATACTAGATTTGCGCTTTTGAAAACGTTTCAGTTTAGCAGCAAAGACCTCTAGAGGTTTGTTAACATACTCCTTATGAAGTGTTTTCAAATATTTTTTACGTTTATCGAGTTTTATACTCTCAACCGCCAAAATTTTCTAACATGTAGCACAATAGTCTTTCTTCATTGTTTACTTCAATCTTCGTAAATCGAAATCTAGATTTATAAACAGTCCAATTAAAATTAATTTTTCTGCACTAGAAAAGTATGCTTTTATACCGTGTATCACAGTTGTTGCGAACCATGGACTTTACAGTGTTACTGCCTTCTTGCCATTGCAGAAACATTTTCAGACTTCCCGTGATGAAATCTTGAAAGATCCCGAAAAGCCTATACGATTCAACGGTCTGTGCAGTGATGCCAGATGCGCGTGGAACATAATAATGGGCCGTTTCCTAGTTTCAGTAGAACAAAGAAGAGAGAGTTAATAACGAAGAAGACAAAATCAGGTAAATATAGTGGGACGGCACGCTGTTGCAAGTTCGTCGTATAGTATTATAAAAATATTTATCAATGTTTTGAAAGCAACTATTCAGTGAAAGTTGCTTTACGTTAGTAATACATTTTAACATCAATGTTATCACACAACGGTGATAAGACCGACAATAACCTATTGTTCACTAGTATGGTGGCGCCAGGTAAATCAAAGGCAAACAATAAATCAGCTTCTTAGTGTCTCTGTATAAGTGTAGCATTCATAAGCATTCCGACAGCAGCACTAGAAGCTCTCCTGCAACTGTCTTCTTTAGATATAATAATCAAGGCCGAAACACGCATGCGAGCGTATTGCCTGAACTGCACGGGTAATTGGAAAAGCACCTTAACACACATGGGGACACTTCAAAATAATAAACGTAGTATCTCACCGGAACCGGAGCTGGTATATACGGCAGTAGACCAAGATACAGTACCTCCATATCTCTGGGTTAAACTGCCACAATATTCTAAGCTGAAACCTATGCAATTCTAGCAGCAATAGAAGAGAACACAAGAAGGGGCTATACAAGCAGAACCATTCTTTATCTCTGACAGTCAGGCAGCTTTGAAAGCACTGAATTTAAACCAGATTAAGTCAAAACTTGTCTGGAACTGCCTTCGTAGTCTACTAACACTACCAAACTGTAACACGGTAAAACTTGGAAAACACTATGATGGGAAACCACCCCCACAAGCTTACCAAAACAGTGCTACAACTCAGTAGGACTCAAATTGGAGTAGTGACAGGACTCCTAACGGGAAAGGACTATTTTTGTTTGCAGGACTTTATTACCTGTGGTCTGTTACCTGTATATATAACACAGACCGTTGTTTTGAACTCCTCCAACCCTCGGTTTTGCGTACTACGGGAATGTTCGGCTCCCCTCGGGTTGGATTCGTTTTACAATTCTGTAGGCCTACAGGCTTTTTGCTGTCGAGTCTTGTTTGGAACTGTTTCCTATTCTACTAAACTACACTACACTACCTACTAACTACTTCTACTGACATTCATTCTGACACAATATATAGGTTCTAGATTTAATCATGTTCTACATCATGCATTATGGCTTATGGGTTTTGCAACTACTACTACTACTGATGTATGTTATTATCTACGCATTACATGCTACGTGCACTATCCTACTATTTATGCTATTGTTAATTCATGCTAACTTACTTATTTATTTCCTTATGCTAATTTGTTTGTTTGTCGAATTCGGGTTTCTCTTTTTCGGGTGGTATGGTCTATCCTTCTTCTTCGGACTGGGTTGGCTTTTCCTCTCCTGCCCTCTATTGTAGTTCAAATAGAGGGTGAAGAGTCGCCGTTTATCTCTTGTTTCCTCCTTGTACTCTAATCTTGTTGGTTTTTCTATTTCCTCGTTTTTAGTCTCCTCCGGTTACACCTTCCGGATCCTGCTGTTTCCTGCGGTTCACGGCTGGGATACAGCAGTGGCGGTGGCATGGTTCTTATGTCTTTCCTTTTTACTTAGTCTCGATTAAAGATTTCTTATGCTATTTTCGACGTACTCTCCGTCAACCTACTAAACAGGTGCGGATTTCCTACAATTTAATTCAAGCTGTATTGCACCAGTTGGTCTCGATCTTCTTGGAGCTGATTCCTTGTTATCTCGCAGTGGAAGACGACATTTTCCGGCGTCCCTAATTCTCCACACGCACACATGATGTCGTTATTTTTTAGGCTGAACCTTTTTAAGTAGACCGGGTAGGGTCCATGCCTACTGAGAAAGTGGACAAGTCCTCTACTCGGTTATATGTATTGCCTTTCGGCTCGTTGTTGTATACTAGGTAACATATGTATGTATGTATTAATATCATACATTTTTTCTTTATTTTGCTGGTATTTTGCATGTTATTGTTGTTAGTGCATGTCGAGCAATGTAATTAGGCTTCGCGCCTGTTTTGTTCATAATAAATAAATAAATATTGTACGTTCTTCTCCCCACTGCTGAGTTGCTCCACTCTTCTTGCCATAGTTGTTCTATAGTATTTGTGATGTCTTTTTTGCTGTTTGTCGGTTTTCCTTCTAAGATTCTTTCTTTCTTATGATGGTTTTCTTTCTTCATCCAGTACGTTGCGGCTCTCTTTCGTATAGTAAGGTCGAGCAGACATATTCCAGTTGTTAGGCAGATAACACAGTGACGTTGTACTGAAGGCTCCTGTCAGTCGTATAAGTACACCCCTCTGGGCACTTCTGATTTTGGATCTTGGTTTCACAAGAAGCAGTCTTTCAGCCCACACTGGCCCCATAGGTTGTTATGGAGGCCATTATTGACCCAAAGTACAGTTGTACTGTGGAAAATGGAATTTTGTAGTCTCTTTGTGCAATCCTCGCAAGTTTGTTCAGTATGTTCTTCTCCTTTTTGTACGTCTCTTCTATGTGTGTGCTGAAATTCCACTTCTCGTTTATGTAGATGCCCAGGTTCTTATTTGTCCTTGCTCTTTTTATTCGTTTTCTGCCTATGTTGATGGATCCCTTTCCAGAGTTCCTTTCATCAATGCATAGGTGGTTTTCTTTTCGGTGATTGCCAGTTTGGACTTGCTGCACCATCTGTTCAGTTGGTGCAGTGCTTCGTTGGTCTTTTCTTGGATGGTCCTTCTGGAGTTTCCTTCTATCACTAACAGCAGATCGCCTGCATACGCAACCGTTGCCTTGATGTTCACATTTCCGTCCAGGTCTGTCAGCAGTTCGTCCATCATGAGGTCCCAAAAGATGGGGCCACAGATGGATCCCTGCGGACAGCCTTTCGTGATTTGTTTGATGATGCAGTTGTTGGGACTATGCATTTATATATCTATCTTGGCAGTAGCTCTTAAAACTTTCGTATAGGTCCCTAGTGCAGTTGGTTGATCCTAACGGGACACTGGCACTTCAGACAACACCTATACAACATAGGGTTATTTAAAGAAGATCCTATATGCAGGCCTTGTGGCGAGTAAGAGGGAACAGCCTCCCACATAATATTCCA
>JABXWE010063375.1:0-12145 GCA_014611495.1 Limonius californicus
TAATTTTAGATTAAATTAAGTCTGGTTTTACAGTAGATTAATAAATATCTTCCAACAGAATTTTAAATACAGCATATTACATTTCGCTACATATTTTCTTTTTTTTTCTCCCTTGTAATAATTTGTAGAGATTGTGTAAAATAAATAATATTAATTCAACAATATTGTAGTATTTACATACTAAAATATAAAAATTATTTTTCCAAATTGACACCAACAAATGAGTTGCACATTAAATTTAAAGGCATTTATTGATTATCTGTTAATTTTTATGTGCATCACGTTGTGGTAACATATAAGAGCCAGTAATGTTTTATAGGTCAAATTTTAAAATAAACCCCAAACCTTTTATATGTCATACTCAAAATTGTTAACTTTTAAATATGAGTTGATAGATTTATATTTTACATTCAAATATGACTCTCAACTTTTTACGAATCTACTGCTTAGATAAACAAAAAAGCGTCAACCTTATACTGATAAATAATTTTGGATTTATCCTCCTTCATTTATAAGTTTTACATAAAAAGTTCTAGGCTGAAATTTAATAATTCTTTAATTTCCTTTGACCCTGCGATTAAATTAAATATTGATTTAATTTAGGTTTTTGATCAATTCATATTACCATTTACTTTAAGTGAAATTCCTTTTGTACAATATGAAAAGAAATTGAAATCAGATAAATAGTAGTATGAACTAACCCAAAAACAAATCAAACCAATTCAAGCTTCACATAACATTAGTTAGGTGAAATAGCAGACTGATTTTTACAATTTCTTAATATATATAAGTTTCTAAATAAGCAGTTTAGCATAAGATTGTGTTTTAGATAAAAGTGGTAATGTAATATCATGAATCTTAAAAATATTTAACTGTAAAAAATCGGAATTCAAATATTTAATGTACGTTTAAAATTGAAAATGTGGGCTTGTTTTTAGGTATTAGAAATAAATTTCACATATTATCATAAAGTAATTTTTGATATCAGAAAATAATGTACTTTGCAATTTTTGCACACATTTATAAATAGAAATCACAACTATAATGCAGTTTTAATACTATTTCAACTAGTTTTGTTGAAAAGCTATATAATATAACTTACTGTGGTGGCATTAATAATAGCCACTTGATCTGGCTGCGAAAAATTGACAGGATGGTGATATTTTAAGAAAGTCAATCCGGGTCTGCGGTCCAACTCCCGACACTCCTCAGGTTTAACAACCTCCGTACCCTTAGAGCCCCACCAACCGGGCACCTGACTTGGACTGTCTTCCCACAAACCACACACACCATAATTGTCGTCTTTGTGATGGCACCGTGCATTCTGAACACACCATGTGCATTCCCCCAGTCCCAACTTATGGGCTGCCGATACCAGTGGTTTTAAGTTGGGTTGCGATGGTCCATGGATCAGACACGAATGACAATCTCCTAATGCAGGACAAACACCAGGGCATCGAGTTGTTTGCAAATTTGTGGTACAATTAGCTCCAATGGTACGCCCATAGCACATTTCATCAGCTGAACACCAACCACATTCCGGGTCAGCCGAGCATTCTGCGTAGTTGCGGTGCCTGGGACAAGCCACCTCTGGGTCATAATTGTCTCCCCGTCGGGCTGCAACCATAGGTGGGACCGTGTAGGCCAAAAGATCACCGTTTACATTCCCATGGTAACCACCGACTAGGAGAAGGGTGTTTTCGTGTCGGACACTTGCTGCATGGGCAAACACACCCTGCTGCTTTGGATAGCGAGAATCATTCGTTTTACCTAGAATTTCGGGGTTGACCCATGTATGGCAGCCTAAATGGTACAGGTACATTTGATTGTCGTAACAAATTTCTTCTTTGTTGTGACGGTGAGAATATCCCCCAAATATAACTAGGTAGTTACCCATAATGTTTGCTGAGTGGAATGCTCTTTCACGCGGGACAAATCTTTCTCGCAAGTGCTCCCGGGTATAATGGATTTCCGTCCAGTGTCGATTATCTAATTGAAATGCAAGCATGCGGTCTGAGAGCTTAGAGAACCTTGCTACACCTGCCATAATTCCACCATAAACCAATAAAGAATTGGTAGCAGGATAATAGACGGTTGTATGGGCCACCACACGAACATCCAAGACTTTCCCACCCCTAGCTCGAATTTCTTGCCAAGTTTCATTACTGTCTGGTAACAATTGAATACTGAATAAGCGTGCAGAGAACTCTCCATCCTCAGAGCTGCCTCCAAAGAGATAAATAGTGTTTTCTACTGATGTCAAAGTATGTCTTGTCAACGGGGGTGGTCGAATTTCCGATAATTGAGCGCGCAGTTCCCACCGCCCCACATAAACATCATAAAGCCAGAGATCATTTGCCAAGCTGCCATTGTCTAATTTTCCTCCAAAAATTACAAAGCCCCTGGTGACGGCACAAGCGGCATGCCCGTATCGCCCAGCAGGTCGATGTCCATCTGGGATCCTGGAATGCCTTTGCTTGCGCCTCATGAGGGTCGAATTATCACTAACAGAGTATAACAAGTTGCGCAAAAAACTTGTCCTTGGATTTAGGCCCCACTTCTGCTGCCAATCAGGGCCAGCTTGTTCAATTAATTTAGCTACGGAACCGGGCTCGATGGCACTAACCAAACTTCTGTATGGGAGCACTTGACCTGAATCATCCCTCCATGTACTGTTCCTAAAATTGTATATTTCCAAGTTGCTCAGAATGTTGTTAAGATCATAACCTCCAAATATATACAATGAGTCCGTTGGTTCGACATACACCGCGGTGTGCGCCGCCCTGGGAGAGAGCCCTCCCTCAGAGTGGGACAACCAATGCCACTTGTTCCCCGACACATCACTGTCGTGCAAGCTGCACGCTTGTCCCGAATAGCCATTATAGCACACACACAAACCCTTTTCACACCTTCCACGCCCTTCCCTTTGCCCACAGTCGTCGGGGCACAACCGATGTGAGCAGTCAAATCCACCCCAGTCCCCCTCACACACACACCGGCTATTATAACACATTCCATGTGAGGAGCAATTATTAGGACAGTCTGTTATAAAAAATTCAGCCCTAAATCCATCCAACACATAATTTGTATCACTATATAGTAAAATGAGCATGTAGCCTGAAGAAGCTACCACTTGCTGAGGCTCCGTCTTACCGCTAAAACTGCCTAAAAGGGGTGACCGAAAAGAATCACCGTCATACACAAACACATAGTCATAGGAGCATTCGGTGCCCATGCTGCGAAAACTGAGTGTGATGAATTTATTGCTACCATTGGCTTTGATCAGCCATTCGCAATGGCTGTCCTGTGTGTAGTTTGAGCCCACAGGGCCGTCGGTGATGATGCCCCAGGAGCTAGTGAACACCCTCCGGGACTTGTCACACGGGACCAAGTCCACCGCTGCATAACTAACGAGTACAAATATACACACTACAATTCCCGTCTGAGAAAAATTGATTATATGAGGTTGCATATTGTTCTAGTGAGCAAATAATTGTTACTGGGTAACAATAACCTTGAGTATCCGCATCTTTATTGTTTTCTTCTGTCGTTAAAGGTTCCATAACAGGTACCGCACATTATTACTCTCGTGACAGGAACTTTAAAGACTCACATACTTTATGACACACATACAACTTATTTGCAAATTGACGCATAGTACAAATGTTTTTAATACACTTTGTGTACAGCTGACTGATAACGTTTTGACGTCTGTGAGGTTTGGTTTGACGTTTCCCCTCCTAGGCCAATTTTCCTTTTTGCTGAAGAGTGGGGTTGTGGCATTAAGGCCGCGCCCAACGAGAACAAAATGGCCTCCTTATCGTTTATAACCTATAAATCCTTTACAGTATTAAAGTATAACCAAAGACTCTTTATCGATCAGAAATCATACGCAAAACGTATTTCAAATATGTAGCGCACATTAGCGTTAAATATAGAAAATCTTCTAATTTCATTTTAATGAGAAAACATAACCACACTTGTTATAGTGTTTTTATTCCCAATTGGCACACCTTACCTGGTGAGGCTTAACTCCCGGTAAAAGGATTTGTATTGTTAAGAATTGTTAACTGATTATCTGGGTGCTGTACCGCTCGAAGTAAACATTGCACGTATTAAGGGGAATTTCCAGTTTCTTGTTTCAGAAAAAGGGAAAAAATTGGTCGACTCAGGGCGCCCGCTATATTTATATTACTTAATATGATCATATGGAACAAAAGAGTATTCAAATATGCACCACTATTTACTTTATTCAGTAGTATTACAATTTATAATACAATAATTAATAAATTATAAAATTAATAACAATATAAAAACGACATTCACATTTGGTATTTGATTTAAACTCAAATATAATAATATATAATAAGCTGTTTGTACTGTAATATTAACTAATTTGCATTTAAAGATCTCTTAATTAGTATAAAGTAGGTATTCTCTCTGTAAATATAAAGAATGCGGACAAGGGATAATATCTTAATTAGTATCCACTTTAATGTGTGCAAATGTATATCGTCAAATTATCCTTAATTATGAGAATTGTAAGAAGCAATTTATATTTGTTTCTGTTAATAGGCCTTGCAATTCTAAATACGACCCTGTACTAGGTCCAGTAAGGAGTTGAAGTATACTCGACATGCTTAATCCGGTGTTACGAAATAAGCCTCTCCAGGTAAAGTGTGCCAAGTGAGAATAAAAACACAATACCAAAATTTTGATAATGTAATGGTTTTATTACTGTTAAAGCGCACAAGAAAGTCAGAAAATATGTACATAAGTACATATACAGGGTAGTTCACAGAAGAATACGTAACCAATAGATTAATATTGTGCAAATAAATATATCAGCGTCCTTGATATGTAAGTAATGGTTGACAGGTTTGTTTGTTTTGAATGGGCGACATCTAGGACGCGGTTTTACAAGCATCTTTGTGAATTTTGCCAATCTGGGGTAGTTTCAACCCTAATAGTGATTTTTAAAGTGTCAGACATTGCGATGACACGGGTCCTATGGTTTTGTAGGCCAATTTTCAGAGTTTTCCCTGCTAGAATAAACTCACCAACCTCAGCCCAATTTGAACCCGTTTGAAAATCGTTTATATCAGATTACTGATTACTGTATGAAAATATGTTATTGTTAGATACTTTGTTATTTTATGTAATCATTTATTTTATATTGACAAAAAATAAACAAAATAGGTAATTTATTATTTTTTTATTTAACATCCATGTGTTTTACAATCTGTTCAGCAATGAACAATAAGTAAAATATTTAACAATAACAATAAAGGATACCATAGTAGGAGGTAGCCCACTAGCTACTCCTTTAACTCATTTACAAATATGTTAATACATGACTGCATGGAATTAAAGTACACATTTTATTCCTTATTTGGGAGGTCCAGTGGATCAAGTCGTATTAGTCTTTTAACATTGGGCACATTAAGCAACTCTCTAGCAATCACGTTAGGGTGATCTTGCAGTCGAACTTTGAATTTAACACTAGCTTTTTTAATTTCACTTTTCACTGTTTCAATATGGAGGTCGTGATGTATCACTGCGTTTGGGACAAACCATGGAGCATCAACAATGGAGCGTAACACTTTTGATTGGAATCTTTGGAGTATTGCGATGTTGGATTCAATTGCAGAGCCCCAGAGTTATATGCCATAGGACCACACTGACTTCAGGATTGCTTTGTATAACAACACTTTGTTGTCTAACGACATCTGAGAATTACGACCGATTAGCCAGAGGTATATTTTAGAGAACTGGAAACCAAGTTGTTAGCGTTTAGTTAGGATGTGCGTCTGCCATGTAAGTCGTCGGTCTAGGTGCATTCCCAGGTATTTCACTACATCTTTTTGTGGAAGAACGCAGTTATTAAGTTGAACTGTTGGGCATTTATTCTTTTTTAGTGTGTAGGTGACATGGACTAACTTTGATTCATTCACTTTTATGCGCCAGGATCTGAGCCACTTTTGTATTTCATTTAGATGCCGCTGTAGATTTTGGGATTCTGAGATCCTTATTTGATGCTAAGATTGCTGTATCGTCAGCAAACGTGGCAATCGTGGTTAATCTGATTTTTGGCAGATCTGCTGTATACAATAAGTACAGTACTGACCCAAGGACGCTACCTTGGGGTACCCCTGCCTTGATCGGAATTAGGGTTGTTTGCACATCCTGATATTTTACCATGAAGTACCTGTCAGTTAGGTAAGATTGTAGTATTTGGTAGTAGTTATGTGGCAGCTGCGTTTTGATTTTATACAGCAAGCCTTCGTGCCAAACCTTATCGAAGGCCTGGGAAACATCCAGGAACGCCGCTGAGCAGTATCTGCCTGTTTCCAGATCGTGTCTGATTTTCTTAGCTACTCGATGGACTTGTTCAATCGTCGAGTGTTTTTTTTTTGAAGCCAAACTGATGTTTCGGTATCAATTCTTTTGCTTCGAGCATTGGTAGTAATCTTTGCAGAAGAAGTTTTTCGAAGATTTTCGATACTACTGATAAAAGGCTGATTGGGCGATCTGAGCCTACTTCTTCTGCTGGCTTTCCAGGTTTCTGTATCAGTATAATTTGTACCATCTTCCACTGTGATGGAACATAGCCTAATCTGAGGACTGAATTGCAGATCATGGTGATAAAATTGAATCCACGTGTGGGTAATTCTTGTAATATTTTCCGGTGATTAAGTCGTACCCGGGAGCCTTTTTGGAGTGTGTATAAGCTTCATGATTATTCGCCTGACTTCCTTCACCTTGTAGTTTTTTATAGGTAGGTCTAATTGGAACGGCACTGCTAGTATGTGGTGAACCTGCGTCTCCTCCTCAGCTGTGATGGAAATGGTTCGAACACCTTGGCCAGATGGTCAGCAAAGGCATAAACCTTTTCGTTATTGTCCCTTGCCCACGTATCATCATTTTTCTTAATGGGGGGTATGTGTTGTTGTGGCTGTTTCATTTTCTTCGTCGCCTTCCAGAGGGAGTAATCATTAGCTTCTGATGCTGAAAGACCAGCTAGGTATTCTTGGATTTCTCGGTTTCTGTTGTTGCCCAGTAATATTTTAACCTGTTTGATGGCTTGGTTTAATTTGCGTTTACCCTCCGGGGCTCTGGTGATTTGCCACCGTGTCCTTAAGCTACGTTTTTCTGAAATTATATCTTCGATGTAGGAGGGACACTGATGTATATTTGTTTTTGCGTTAGTATCTGAAGTTGCGTTCCATGCTGCCCGTTGGATAGAGCGGTTAAAGTGTTCAATTGCTCGGTCGATTTTATCCGGTGTCTTTAGTGATAGTTTGAGTTATATATTCTCGTTTACCTCGTTCTTGAAGATTTCCCAGTTGGTTGTTTTGCTGTAAAGTATTGGGGAAGCGCTTTTGTTAATGACCTGTGTATTAACGTTTACTAGTAGCGGTGAATGATTGGAAAACAGTTCAAAGCAAGACTTTATTTACAGGTAGTTACTTGGTATGCCTCCAGTTACACAGAAGTCTATAGCATCAGGAACCTTCCTCCTATCTCTGGGTCAGTGAGTGGGTTCACCAGTGGCTATATGTTGCAAGTTGTTGTTTCTAATTGCTTGAAAGAGTTGGCGTCCTCTTGAAATGGTTTATCTCGATCCCCACTGTCGGTGTTTTGCATTATAGTCCCCGCATGCGATGAAGCGGGGCCCAAGCGTTTGATAAAACATTGCAAACGGTCTGCTTTGATTGTCGGTTTGGGTTGGCAGTAGACAGCAGAGATGACTACCTGCCCCTTCCAGTCTTCGATGGCAATGCTAGTTGCTTACAAATGGTTTTCATTGTATTTGTTCAACTCATGATGTTAATATTACTTTTAACTATAACCACAGTTCCTCCGTGACCTGTTCCATCGAGGTGTTGTGTGTTATAAACTATGTATTTTGGAATTTTATGTAGCTTCTATTTGTAATGTGTGCTTCAGAGATCAGCATTATGTCGATGTTTTGGACACATAAGAAGTTTCTGATCTCTAGGATGTGGTTTGCCAAGCCATTGGCATTCCAGACTGCAATTTTCAGATTGCTTAAGGCCATTAAGGTAGTTTTGCGACGACAGAAGTGAGAAGATTTAGTAGTACACCCATTTTCTCCATCATTTTCGTTAGCATAGCTTCTAGATTAGTATTTGAAGGTTGCGGGGGGGAACTAGGAGTTGACTTTGTTGATTTTTGGCTTGGTTAAATTGGCTGCTGTTTCCTGCCATATGCGAGTAAGCATATCCGGGTTGCCGTAATGCAGTGTTGTAGTTGTAAGCTGGTTGTGTTGGCGCTGGTAGTTTCTTATCTCTTAGGGCCGGGAATTTTATTTTCTGTAGTTCCTTATGTACTCTACACCCTTTATAGTTAGCTGGGTGGTTTTCCCCGCAGTTGATACATTTTACGTCCCTGCTGCATACTTTTCTGGGGCACTGGGATGTTGCGTGGTTTTCGGTGCATTTGACACATCGTGGATTTCGGCTGCAAAAGTTTTTTGTATGTTCATATCGTTAGCAGTTCATGCACTGCGGCATTTCTCGTTTGGGATGGGGTGGTTCGAATTTGCCAATCGAGTGAAGGAGAGAAGTGATATTACATATATTTCTTTGTTGTTCGGCTGTGTTTTTAGTTCGATGCCGAAAAGTGGAAGTGCTTTTTTGTCCCACGTTGGCGAATATTGGAGATATTCTTTACCTCGTGTTCCAGTGCATTTATTGCTGCTTTCAGCTGTTTTGTATTTATGGAGGGGTGCATATTCCGTAGAACTACTTTGAGTTGATATGTATGATAGGTACTCGGTCTTTTTCTCTGTAAGAGCCTTAGTAATGGCAGAATAAGCTTCTTTTGTGTTTTTACTTCATCATTATTTAGACATTTTTGATAATAGGTACTGGTTAGGAGCAATTTTACTCAGCAGTTCTATCAATCTGATCCGAAAATAGGTGGTGGTTTTATGACATTAGGAGGAGTTTCCTGTTCATTTTCTTGTTCATCTTTTTCTTCCAGTACTTTGTATGTGTTTGAGGTTTCAGGGGGTTGATTGAGCCAGTACTCTGTCAGGGTTGGCTGCTTTGTTATTCGTATGGGGCCTTCTGGGCTGTCCCTTGTGAGACGTTTTTTTGTATTCAACGGTTTGCCAGTCGTATTCTTGTACTGCAAGGCAGCAGCTTAATGTTACGTTAATAATGTGGGCGCAAGATGCATGGAAACCAAACTCCACCCCCTTTGTATGGTGGTGACACTTGAGTTTGATATGGACGTAACGAAATGTTGGCCGCTAGATGGCAGCAGCGTCGCTCGAGTACCTTAAAACGTCAAATTTAATTTTCGCGCCTTAAATTATTGCGGTCTAATGGTTAATATTCAACTAAAAGTATCATTTAATTTTCTGAATTAACTTAATTAGCGAGTTGAGATATTTAGTTTAGTTGTTGTATTAGTAAGATATTGTAATAAAGCAATGTTTATTATGCGGAAATAAGCAAAACTTATTTAGTGTTCCAATAGTAAGTAAATATATTTTTACGTAAAACAATATTTGCTTTTTATTACACAAAATACAAAGATCTACCTAAATTAGAAGACAGTGCAGCAACACCATAGTTTTGTCGTAGAATCATGCACTGAGTCATGTTTTAAATTCAAATAATCCTCAACATGCTCTTCACTTAAACTCACAATAATATAGAGTTTCGAATTTTTTATTTTTCAATCAATTCTTTTCCAGAAAATGTTAAAAAATAAAAAACCGACAATGGCATCATATATATACAGCAATAACACTGATTTCTCTATAGTAGTCGAAGCGTACATGCAAAGTTCGACAACTTTTAAAAAGACATACCCTCTTTGTAGTACTTAGTTAATAAAACAAACATTTTAGATACTCCACGATTTTATTACACACTTAAATTTATTGGAACAGTGTGCTGACATTAATTATTATCTAAGTAAATCTATATCAGGAGGACTCTTGCCTACTATACATGCTACAATAGACAATAGTTCAAATATTTAATTACAGGAATTAGGATATAAATATTTAATGACAGTTCGTATAAACCAAGATCCACTTGAAGTTCGTATAATATTCATATTTAGAATAAATTGCACCCATGCAATTTAAAAACTAATTAATCTGGATTAAAATACAAACTGCTACACAGCGAAATAATAGTATAAATATTCAGAATTTGTACCTTACGCAAAATTTACTCGTTAAGTTTTATTGGTGTAATCGGCTCGAAAATAGATAAAAAAAATACTTATGTAGCAGCAACATTAAAATACATATTAATACGTTTAGCACTTCTTTGGATTAATGAGAGCAGCTTGTGGTGATAATTCTCATCCCGAATCTTATCAAGTAACTCAGATTTTTCAACTGATGTCCTTGTATTCCTTAATAAAGCCACCGGGGGGCAGTAATATTACAGGTAGTAACATGTTAGAATCTCTGGTGAAATTCAAAGATATTCTTAAAACCTCTGATGGCTCTCTAAAAAACGAATACTTGAAAAAACTTGTAGATGGTGACATATATGCTGTAATTAAAGAATTACCATTTTCTGACAATGAGGAAGCATTTGTATATGTTTCTGGTTATATTGTCCGGCGATATAAAACAAAAATGTTGTTCTGTCCTGAATGCTTTCGTACACTGGTGGGTACTGGATAGTAGATGAGAATTATGCCGACTTCATTCAAGGAAAGTCAAGCAGTTCTTTAAAAGTTCCATCTAAGGTTCTTTTAACAATATTAAGAAAATATTGAAATTGTTATACAAGATATCGTTAAAAAAGATCTGAAACAAAATGCACTGTTAGAAATCGCAGAAGCGGTCGCCACATCATCAGGAAAGTTAGCAGGATATGCAGGATGTGAAAATCATAAGACACATGTAATTAAACAAGTAATTTTTGACTTTCTGATAAGTGTTGCATTCTGTTGCAAAGAAGAGTCTCGGAAAAGGCTTGCAGAAAAATCGAAACGGCAAGAGTATGCTAAATTGTCCAAACTGGTTTAGTACTCTAAGTGTTTGCTGTGGAAGACCTTTATTGTTAAATTTTGTATGATCACTGTAACGTTAACTAGGTTTAATAGATCTGTAAAGAAATTTCTTGAATATAATCAAAATTTTCAGTGTAATATTTACCTACTGTAGCGGACCGCCTTTACCGTTATGTTTATATTATTACAGAAAAATGCACTTTGGGACGTTATGCCTATAATTTTAATTTTTAATCTATACTCGCATATATATTTCATGCTAATTGATTTTCGTGGCGTTCGAGAGTCGCACGCTTCAGTTATCTTGGTCTTAACACGTGTTTATTTTTTGTAAAGGGTCTGTCTTTTACGAGTAGACCTACTTTATGAGGGCTATAAATAAAATAATCCTCAACTTTCATATACAATGAATGGAATTGTAAAGCAACTACACATTCGATAGTTGAATGTTATAATTCCATATTAAAAATATTTGTTTGCAGCGTCTTTCTTTCAGCGATTTTATTGCAGGTAACAAGATGACTTTGAATGAGTTGATCTCAAGTACGTAGGACAGGCAATAACAGCAGAATGTTGCGCGGTCTGTTTGGGGTAGTCTAGGCCATAACCTTTCTAAATTATTATTTTTTTTGTGGAAACATAGTAATTAAATACGAGATTTATGGGGGGCTGGAGATTAGGTTCTTTCAACTGTCTCTTGATAAATACTCACATAAGTTAACTTTAACAAAAGATTCTTGGGCTCACAAGAAGTGGAGCGTGGAATTGTTTTTCAAATTGGTACACGTGCACTGTGTTCACACGATCCAGCACCCGTTTTGGCCTATAAAAGCAGAAGTAAGTTGTCATGAGGATCATTCTTGCTTGATCTAACCATCAAGAAGCACAGTTCCTTTACAAGTTCCTTTAACCCTTCACCTGCCAAGCGCTTTGAGGTATCTCGGCAGCTACGGCACCCCCTGACAATTGCGCTTGAGGTACCTCGGCTGCAGTGTCAAATTCCCTTAACCCTTCACCCGACAGCGCTTCGTAGTCCAGTTCATAATAATACGCCGTTCACCTTCAGAAACCTCCCTGCGAACCGGCCGATAACAGCATCTTTGGTATTTTACTGGGCAAATAGTTTAGATTT
>JABXWE010063376.1:0-11671 GCA_014611495.1 Limonius californicus
ATAGAAAAAATAGTATAAAGAACACGTTTCATAAGACCACTTGTCGCACTCGTCCGTTGAAAAACTCGACGCTTCGCGTCTCGTTTTTCAAACTTGGACTCGTGCGTTAAGAAAAGGCCTTATGAAACTAGTTCTTTAATATATTATTTTCATTGCATGTATTTAAGTCATTATGAAATATAAAACCGAAACATACCAAAATAACGAAAAACAATTAAATTAAATGTTCAAACTGACCATCATTTTGGACAAAGCAGTACCCAAGTCTGTACAAAAATTCTTCACGAACTTTATGCAGAGTTTCGAATGAAGTTAATTTTATTTCTGTGCGAATTCTTAGCTTTAACTCTTCTGCTGTCTGTGGGCGGCTTATGTAGACCTTACTTTTTAGATAGCCCTAAGAAAAAATCTATCGGAGTTACGTCGAGTGATCGCAGAGGCAACAGCTCCCCTTCTGCCTATCCATTTACCATGAAAAAATTCATTTAAATAATTCCTAACACCAAAAGCAAAACGTGCCGGGGCACCATCTTGTTGAAACCATAACGTATCGCTTGGTAGGTCTGAATCTTCATTATTTAGATAAAGCACCTCAAGAGCAGGAAGTAAATCGTTTCTTAAGAAATCCAAATACTTTGCACCTGTGAATAAACCTTCAATAAAAAATGGTCCTAGAATTCTGTCCTCTACAATTCCAGTCCAAACTTTGACTTTTTGAGGAAACTGCCTGTGCGTCTCGTTCATCCAGTGCGAATTTTCAGGTTTCCAATTTTGACAATTCTGACGATTCACTCTACCATTAAGGAGAAAGGTTGTTTCATCGAAAAAATAATGCGATGGAAAAGTCGCCGTCAATATTACACCGCTCCATCATTACCTCACAGAATTCTATTCTGCGATCACGATCATCTTTGTTAAGCTCTTGCACTAATTGAGCTTTATAGGGATGCCATTTGTTTTTTAAAACCTTTAAACGTCACCATTTGGAAATGTCATTATTCGTGGTTGGTTCTCTTGTACTTGTACGGGGATTTTCTTGTAGAAACAATAAAATATCTAGCTCAGTACCTTAATCGGTTTTTGAACGACCACCCCTACAGCGATCCCTTACATACCCAAGTTCTGAAAACATTTTCTCTATTTTGGAAACTGTCGCTCTTGTGATAGCTACTTTATCAGGATACTTGTTATTCAATAGGTCACATACATGTAGTATGATCATCACATCCCCTCAACATTAAAACCTCAATTCGCTCTTTTTCTGTCAAATATCGTGTTAAGTTCAATGACATCTTTGTGAACCATCCTTAAGTTCTGCTATGTAAAACAAGGTTCAGTTGTTTATAAAATTGTAAAATGTTTCGCTGTTTTACAACTTGTGTTTCTCTACTTACAATAAATATTATATACTGATAGGAGAGGTCCTCCTCTACATATCGCACCATTACTTATGTATTCAATTACATACAATGAGATCAAAAAGTCGAAAATAGTTGGTAGCAGATTTTTGAAAAATCCCTATAATTCGAATATTATGTTGGCTGGACTGAATTGGCCAGTGCAGCGCATGCGCACATTTTGACATTTGTATTTTAAACTTACTCGCCTGTTTTGATAATAATTTTGTGTTTTTGTTCTGAGTTTCATTTTTAATTTCTATTGTGCAAACTTCCGTTATTTTTGTAATGTTAAAAATGCCTTTTTCGCAAGAGATAGACACGTTTATTGTTATGGCTTATTTCCGTACTGGCCACCAAAACGAAAATGGCTGGTGGACGTACTCTGCTGAAAATAGCTGTTCAATTTTCACAACAATTTCCAGAATATCTCGTCATCTATCCTGTTTATGTGCAACATATGCAAATTGTTATTGATCGTTTTATGGATACATGAAGTGTTGTTGAACGGAAAAGATCTGGCCGACCTAAAATAATTACAGGTGTTATTGCTGATGTACAACAACGCATGCAAGCGAGTCCTAACAAACCTCTTCGTAAATTATCTGCACAAACAGGTAAGCAAACGGCATTAGTTTATATGTATATAAATTTAAGATAAAATCTCTAGTTGTTCTATTTAAATTTCATGTTTTTTATTCCCAAAATCCTGTCGTTAGTGACGCCACTGAACTTCTACTAGTTACCTTTTTTTTAATGGCTGCCAACTATTTTTTACTTTTTGATCTCTCTGTACAAAACCACACAATAAAAACATATAAACAAACTGCGAGGAACTCAATTGTCAAGTGAAGAAGGAACTCTTGATTGTTATTAGCTTTTTGTTTCACAACTTTAAAAGCAATTATTTCGAAAACTTCTTAATACAGTATCATACCCTTTTAGCATATTCGGTTTTAGAATTTCACGGTCTTTCCAAATCCGACATAAAAAATTAGGTTATCAATTTAAAAAAAATTACACTATCGCCATAACTCAAAAACAATAACAATTACACTAAAGTACGTCTAATTTAAGATAAAAATCTACGTATTCAAGGATTTTATCAAAAACATTTATTTCGATAGTTCCAGACTTTACACTCGCACTGTATAGTAGGTTGTCAATACAAGCCTCGAATAATGCGGTTTTCATTAATGTGATTTTCAATTAATGCGGTAAAAAAAACATGAATTTTAAAAAATTTATAGATGGCTCATATTCACATCTATCTGGTTATGGAAACAAATCTCTTATCATATTCAGATAGTGCAGTTTTGGTTAATGTTAGATAAGTTTTAAATATGTACAAAAACACAAGTATGGGCTGAGTTTTCAACATGACCCGAGATTCAAAATGGGGTGTATTTTCATAATGATCAGAAATCAAAATATTTATTGAAATCTCAAATTCAATTGAAAAACAAACATGTCCTACTTCTTGAATGACAATTACATTTGTTAACCGCTTGATGGTACCGCAGAACCGGGTAACTTGGAACACTTTCCATCTTCAAATGAACGTAACTTTGCAAGTAATTTTCTTTTTCTTTTTTTAAACCCACTGCCCTATGTATGGTACTGGAAACCAACGACGTGAATATTGACCGATGAGAAAAGAAGCCACATAGCCCATATTTAAAAAAAAAAGTGTGGTGTTCCAGTTACCCGCAAAACTGCAAAATTGGAACACCAACTTATATTTCATGTTTGTTACAAGTTAGCACAGTATAAGGTAATTTGGAACAGTTTTTTAAATTTTTAAAAATTAAGAAAACCTTTTAGAACACATTTATTATGGAAAAATGATGTATTTACTAAATAAAATATTTTATTCTGATACACAGGTTAACTATAACTAAATATTTACAGGTTTATCAAGGGAAACTTTATAACTAACTTTATTTGCATTTTGCAGATGCTCACAAATTTGTTTTTTGTTTACAATATCCACATCTTGTACAATTGGATATATGAACATTGTTTTAGAAAGACGCAGGGGTCTAAGAAATGTGCATTCATAGGTCTGAATATCTACAAATACGTTCAGAACCTCTCCAACGTAATTTCTAAATTTGTTTGATCTTCCTTCTAAAGGAAATTCAACTAAAACAAAATCCCCTTTTTTAATACTTAGAACATCAGTGGAAGGGTTTTCAGTTACTATTTCATCATGATGGTCATCGTCATGCGCATCGTCGGTGATATGTTGAAGGTCTTCCATACATTCTGAACTGTAGCTGTCATGTAAAGAAATACTACCTTGTTCATCGTCGTGGCTTGGTCCTGCCATACTCTTGCCTGGTTCAGTTTGCAAACGTTTTTTCTTTTTTTTTGGCGGTTTCTCCTTCCCATAAGGCATAGTAATCAACTGTTCCTTCAACATTTCGGTTAAAGATGACTCACTGGCATTGTTCATGATGTTGCTTCCCAGGAGCTTCTTGAGCACTTCATTTTTGTTTAAGGGATGGATCCCCGTGGCATGAAAATCAGATTCGATAATAAGTTTTAATTTTCTCCTGCAAAGAGTCTAAGGTTTTCTTCAATAAATCTGGAAATTGTGCTTTTACTGCTCAGAATACACTTACGTCTAAAGGTTGACATAAGTGGGTGCCGTTTGCAGGAAAAAGAATAAATCTAATGTTGTTCCTTTCACATTCTTCAATGACACTTTCGGATATATGGCTTGACAGGTCCTGGAGGTAACTTTTTCATATATGGCAAAATAATTGCTATGAACCAGTCCTCAAAAACTTTGCTATCCATCCATCCAGATTTTGTCCTATTATAATATATATTATAATAAGTACCCTTAGGACCTCTCTCCATCCACGAATCGTAGAGGTGTTCTGCTTTATAAATTACATAAGGTGCAAGTAAAACTCCACTAGCACTACATGCAAACATAGTTGTTGTGCTCATTTTCGAACTATCTAAACACCTTTCGGGATGTTTCGTTCCCCTTCTTACTAACACTTTAAACTTGCCGGGATCGTCCACGAAATTGCTTTCATCGTAGTTAACAATATCTTCAGGAGATACGTTATTTAAAGAGATTTCTAGATTATCAAAGTAGATTGAAATAACTTCCGCTGACACCTCTGCTCTGTGTCTCTTAATATTATCTGATAACCTGTTTGTTAGTACTGGATGCCTTCTTAAAAAGTGGTGTACCCAGTCCTTTCCTGGCTTGTTTTGCTTAAAACGAAGTTCTGTTCGTCCGGATCTATTTAAATATGACTGCACAAGTTGCTGGAGGTCACGGGTTATTAGTGGGAATCCCTCCTCTGCTGCGGTTTGCAGACCCTCCACAATTTTACTTTCCTCCTCTATTGAAAGCACCGCAGGTCTGCCATATTTGTTCATTTGCAATTTTCGTGTTTTACGTGACAATGTTCCAAGTGAAATTTTATATTTTTTTGAGGCATCCCGTAATGAAATCTTTTTTTGATTTATTTTAGTTACTGCTTTACTAAGAATTGCTTCAGTATATGCTGCGTACGTTCTACCACCTATTTGTTTAGTGGGTGGAGGCATTTTGGCTGCAAATGCAAAATTCCATTCATTAATCGCCCAAAATATACAGCACAGAAAATTGCAAACAGTATCTACATGATCCGAAAACTTGGAACACTGTTCCAACTTTTCGGTCAAAATAAAACTTTAGGCGAGGATAAATATTTAATGAAAGTGTGGCAACACAGCAATTCCGATTCGGTTGCATTTCGCGGTATTTACATTTTATAGCATACGCTAACATAGCCGGCCTCGGTGGGCTAGTGGTTAGCGCATTTGTCTTTAGATCCGAGGGACGCGGGATCGAACCTGGCCGAGGTCGGCGAGATTTTTCTAGCGGGGAAAAATCTGAAAGTGCGCCTTCTGTCGGATAAGAAGTAAAGCCGTAGGTCCCGTGCCACTACGATGTGTGACACGTTAAAAATCACTACTGGAATTGAAATTACCCAGATAGGCAAAATTCTTAGTTAGGGTGTACAATGGGCCAAATGTGGCCTAAGTACATAGAGATGCTTGGAAAACCGCGTCCTAGATCTCGCTCTTTCAAAGCAAGCAAGCAAGCAATACGCTAACATAACCTCAAATTGTACGCGCGTATTTTTAATGTTTACTTACCGTGGGATCAGAAGTTTTTCAAAATAGATTTTATGCGATGATCTTAATTGATCTTTTGGAGCTGTACAAAGTCACTGTAACAGTTTAATAAGTGCTTATTTTATTTAAATTCCGGTCACTGTATCAACATCACTCTTCCACTATCTCACAACAAGCACTGCGCGCTGTTGACAGATCTACTATAAATTAACTACCAAGGAAGTTGTGTTCCAAGTTACCCGCCTGTTCCAAGTTATCCGGTTCTACGGTAACTATTTTTAACATGTAAAATTTAAAAAAAGTAGCACTGAATATAGCATTACAAAATGGTAAACTGAAGTATTATAAGTGTAGCTGCTTTATGTCGGTTAACTTTAAATTATGAAGGTGATTGTACTAAATGCCTTATTTTATTATTTCTTAAAATTTGAAATACATATTTTTAGTTTTCAGTTGTGAAATACTAATTTCACATATTACAAATTAAATTCAAATATCAGAAAATATTTTTCATATATCTGAAATGTATTTCACAAATAAATAATTACTTAGTTTCACATACTTTGAAACAGAAATCACATATACTATAAATTTTAATGCTGGTTTTCTAAATAAGAATCAAAATAGCTTGCCATACAGCTGATGGGCTGGTAAATCCCATAAAAAATCAACATGTAATATTGAAAACAAAACAATCATTTTGGACTGTAAACAATGCATACATGATTTTGGTGTTCTAAATGTCTCAAGTTGCTTCCAGACTAATAGTAATGTTACAAAGATATAAATGCAACTACACCAAAGATATCCTAGTCAATAATGAACACAACAATTTTACTGATCGGCCTAGGTATGAATAAGGTTTAAGCCTTGCTATAAATACAAACGAAACTAATACAAATTTGAGAATATAGTGTCAAAGCTGCACTACCTTGAAACAGACCTTAAAAATAATTACCTTTGCATTTAGTATCCTCCTGTAATTTCCAGCAATCATCCAGATTTTTGACTGCACCATTTCCAATTACAGGACAATTTACATTCTCAACCACTAATTTTAAAGCATCTACATCAATATCACCTGTATGCTTTGATGGAGTTCTAGCATGGACAGAAAGATAACTAACTCCTACTTTTTCGAGCTGTCTGCATATTTCCACTGTTTGTCTACAAAATATTACTAAAAGTTGTAAACATTCTGTTATCCACGAAACCATTACCTGAGATCTTTTAAAATCCTTAATTTTACACTTATGCTAAATGGTTTAGCAATCCTATTACGGCATTGGGAAACTAAATCTGCTATCAATTCTGGTTGCTGCAGCATCACACAACCTATGCCCATCTGTTTAGCCCATCTTTGGGGACAACCACAATTAAGATCAACACCATCACAGTAACTGAAAAGTTAAATGTAAATTTATAGCAAAATCGCTATTCTACAACGTACGGTGATACCATATATGATGCTCCTACAAAATCATGAACTGTGTTAGCTGCAAACTGAACTACCAAAGGGGAATCATCTAAAACACAAATATATTGAACAATAGGTTTAAAAAGTAAAATAATACAAACAGTAGGTATGTTTTGTATTTTCCATTTCCAATACCTACTTAAATTTCTGGTAAACTCGTTACTTCTTGCTTTAGCACTTCGACAAAATGAATCAGCCAATATCATAGGAGTGTAACATAAATCGCAACCGTATTCGCGAACCAAGGTTCTAAATTGTATTCTACAAGTAAAGAAAGGTGTTGATTATTGCAAAAATTGATTTAAAAAAACAGATTTATTACGTACTTACTGTATCGCACCATAGGAGCACAAACTTTTACTAGCTTCTTCTCCTCAAACAATTTCATTACATTATTTAATTCCATCGTTTGTCTTCAATAGTATGCTGTTTATTTGAAAATAAATGCGTCTTATATTTCCATGCATTCACCCTGCTAAAAAGATAGGTTAAGTTTACATGTTCATTCTGTTAGAAATTCCCGCAGGGTCAAATTCTCAAACTATTAAACTTTCGTTATATAAAATGTGAACATTTTAACAAAAATATAAACACATTTTAATAAAGTTTTTCAATTTCTTGCGGTTGTACATGCAATGTAAACACGAAATAAATAAATGGTTATAATTGTAAAAAGTAATGGATTAAACTGATTAATTTAATAATGCATCAATTCAGTCTGAGATTGGGGGGGCATACAATTTTTCGCTTAGCATCTCAGAACTTGAATCAGCTATCAACCTATCAAAAAATTCAGCTCCTGGGCGAGACAATAATATACATTACATAATACTGAAACAACTCACTCAACCCTTTAAAGAAATATTACTTACTCTATACAATAATATTTGGAAATTCGGAGTATACCCGAATCAATGGAAAACATCTATAATAATTCCAATATTAAAATCTCAAAAAGAGAAAACAAACCCGTCCAGTTACCGCCCAAAAGCTAATATGCACACTGTGCGAAGCTTAGATCATACACATTTACATGGATAATACTACTCCATAAGAAACTAGGTACCTACGTCGCTGTTGTAAGGATCCCAACGAACTTTTTTTTATCTGTCTCTTTTGCCGTTGCATGACATCCAATAATGTTTCACTTGTACCCTTTTCAATTGGCGCTCACCCAGTTGCTTTTGAGTTGACGTATGGCTAGAATTACACAAATTAAACTGTCAGTGAGAAAAGTCACAACAACAGCGCATAATCTGCAAATGTGAAAAGGTTTTGTGTTATTGAAATCTTTAATTTTAATCTAAAATGGTGCGAAAATGCGTTATTTGCAGTGCTCCTCAATCAAGGAATTGTTTGTTTTCATTTCATCGTTAAGTATTTCTATTTCTATAGTTTATAAAACCCACATTTTTTAGAATTAACTACGTGCAGTTGTATTGTTTATATTTAAAGCTAACAGATATTCAATTCTATAAAATTCATTTCAAAGATTTGATTACTTATGTACGTACCTATTGCAGGTTTCCTACAAATAAAGTATGCGTTGATTTGTGGTTGACAGCATGTAATTTAAAAGAATGTCATATTAAGCCAGATTCACTTATATGTATGCTCTAAACATTTTTCTGCTGAAAGCTATGACGAAGAAACCTATTGGCCAAAAAAGAAGTTGCTTGTTTCGGCAGTGCCTGATATCACAACTTCTGTTCAAATTCCTACCAACGATCGTGTACAAAGTGGGCCGTCATCTAGCTCATATCCCTTTAAACGCAATATTTTTGCAGGTATGTACCTATTATTAGTTAATCTTTATTATTATTACAAATTCGACTGTTGCACAGTGGTCTAGAATGCATATTTAGCGCGAAAATATTCCAAACTTCTGATTATGAGGTAATACTAATGTGGGTTATATTCTATAATAATCCTTAAATGAATTTAAGCCCTTCATGGAAAATCGTAATATTATGCATAGTGATTTGGACATATTTTTTTTATTTATACAAAATTTCATATATTCTAGTTTTCTATAGCTCGGTATTTATTTGCACTTAATCTTCATCGGTATCTGAACAATTTTGAGGAATATTAGGCTCTCTTAATAAGTTTATTACTTCTGAGGAAAAAGCGCCAGTTCTGTTTTTTTTGTTATTTTTTATAAATGACATGCTAGATATTATTGGGTCAGATGATAAAAGAAAATAATGAATTAAGTCCTCATTTGTTGAAATTCGTGATTTTTTTCTTGTATGCTGTTCTCTCACATATTTGAATTCTTTATTTTTGGCTTCTTGAGCCTCCTCGATCAGCTGCCCAATCGGTAAAATAGCATGCTTTATTACCTCAGCTCCATGTACCAGGACTTTATGCACACTTGTAGGCATATTATACCAGGGATATTTTTCTATAAATAATTGGGCAGTTTGTTTGGCATATTGATCAAATTTATTAGCGTCGATTTCGTATTCTGAAGAAATTGTTCTTAAAATTACACCAAATCTAGTTAAAATTTCTTGGTCTATTCCAGTTATGTTTGAGGATATTTTAGGATCACGAAAAAAAATTCTAGCCATATTTCCGTCGTTAGTTGACCCATAACCTGGTTTTGGCTGATCAACCAACACACCAAGTTCTCTGCGAAATTTATCAATGACACTTTTTTTTCCTATCTTCTAGTAGCTTCTTATTTGCGCTTCTTACTTGCCATGTTTTTACATCCAAACGGTAGCTTACATGTAAACAACATTCAAAGAATCTTATCCATGAATGGAGGGTTGAGAGGCCGAAGCTGTAATTATCAGTAACTGGTAATTTCTTGGCTACTCTATCCAAATCATTCATTTCAGAAGGCTTCGCCTTGCAGATGTAACACACTTGGGTAGAGGCCGTATTTGTCAAGGCATTACAGACTTTACCATCCACCATTGTTAAAATGAGGGTATGGTTTACTATAATCTTGTCACTAACAACAGTAGGAGAAAGTTCCGATATTTGTTGTTTAATTGCTTGTGTTTCATGTGTTGTCCTTTCCAATGTTTCACGAGCGAAAATAATTTTTATTGCTCTGCAAAATCTTGTGGAAGATGTGCATGGATTTTTCCAGACTATTACATTATCGGTGAAATCGTCATCTGATGTGGAGTAATGCAGTTGAAGTGGTACCAAAGAAATCATAAAAACAGAAGAATCATCTTGTCCTTCTTCTGAAAAACGTTGTTTATAATTACTTTGGCCCGAGCTGCCATCACATCCCCATTTGCAGACCAATTTCAAATTTGCGCTATGAATGATATCGGCAGATAAAGATTTAATAACATCTTCTTGTAACATGCAAATTCTTTTTGTTGTAATATCCATTAGATTTTGTAATTTTACTTCAGCTGAAATCTCCGTTACTTGCACAGATTGAGGATCAGGGTAACATTTTTTTTTGCCTCCAAAATTTGGTTCCAAGAAGGATAAATGTTTATGTTACGATTTTTCACTTCTGATCTTATCAGCAAATATTGATATTTCGATAATTTGGCATTTATTATTAAAGATAGGGCTTCTTCTGCAGTGTACGCGATAGGTTCATTTCCATGAGTTTCTGACCACTTGTAAGCTTGTCTATATCTATGGGCACGTTTTGGGGAACTTTGTAAAGTCACATCACGAAGAACAGTGGCTGCAGATCGTTTACCAGTTTTGCGTAATTTCACCTGTGTTGCGAAAGATAATTCGTCCAGGCTACTCTTATTAACTAATTCCTTCGTCTTTAGCTGCTTTCCTCTTACGCCGCAGTGTTCAAAATGTTTTGGGGGCCGACCAGATCTTCCCGTACTTGGCCCAGGAACACTTTCTTCTTGAGGAAAAATTAGGCAAGAATCCAACCACTCACTATTTTGAGTCTTGAAAATATTCGAATTGCGGCTACACTTTTTCCAACGAAGTTCAACATTTTTGATGAATTTTACAAGTGGGACTTCAATCATGTGTTCAGAAATATTTGTCTTCGCGCAAACATACTCCTTCAGGCGAAAACACAAATCGTCCCTTTTCAAAGTTTTGTATTTCCGCCATACTTCGAAAAGCTCCAATTGTGTAACGGTATTGGACATACCTAAAAAAATTAATAATAATTATATTCGCGCCCGAATGCATCTAGTTTTGTTTTTATCTTTATTTACATTAATGACAAATTCTTAGTAAAACTATGCTGAAACCTGCAAACACCTGCAATTTTTATAAACTCTAAACAAACATGAAGAATCAATAAAGAAACTGACTTTAAAATTGTCTCTATTAAAAGTTTAATTTTAATATATATTTTCAATTAAACATAGTATTGTTGTAATGTATAATTATTGTACTAACCTTCCACAACCCCATCCATGGCAAAACTTTGAAATAAAGCACTAGACACTTGAAAATAACGACTTTTGACTTCAAGCAACAAATAATAACTGGAGTGTAACAATCGACGGCTATTTGCACACTTGTGATTTTACTGGTCTGTTACTAACGCCCTAGACTTTTTCTGCGAATACTGTTGTAGTCGGGGGGTACTTTGGGAAGTTATAATCCTACGAAACTATGTAAATTATTAGAATTACATAGTTATCATTTATACACTATTCACGATTGATTTGCCATCCAGCAGGCT
>JABXWE010063377.1:0-10357 GCA_014611495.1 Limonius californicus
AAAATTGAACATAAGGAAATTATTTTGCAAAATCGAAGTCAGATTATAAGTACTTTCTTAAATAACCAAAACAAATTAATTATTAACAAATTTCCAGATGAAATATAACTTTATATAAATAATTAGCATTTTTTTATTAACTTTATAAAATCGCTTATTCACTAAAACCAACCTTCTTTACTGTAGCCTTAATGTATCGACTTGACCTTGGTTCGAATCTTGAACATATTTCGTCAGTAGTGATTTTCCAGGGTAGCACACACAAATCGGTTGATAGTAACCACATAGCACGTGAACAGATGTTTGATGTAATTATTGCAGTGGAATGTTCTTTATTTAAATTAAATTTTTTTACAAATAAGTTAGTATATTAAGCTTGCATTACTTCCATTAATTTGAATAACCCTTAAATCACCCTTGGTTCTTGTTTTAGTAATAATAAAAAATCATAACCTCTAAATTCGATTCGAAGAAAACTTTTGTGTAGGAGTTTTTATTAATTTCAATATATCGTAGGACTTTTATTTATCCCAATTGTATATACTGATGAAAATTTGTATTCAAATCTTCTTAATCTTGTAGATCAGGAATTATAATCGAAGATTTGTTTGGTTGTCAAACCAATTTTGTTTATCAACACGCAACAGAATGACGATCGGCAAACATTCGACAAACGATGGGCCCTATTTTCAAATCGGTGACGAAATTCTAATTTTCTTGGAATTCACCAAAATCTCGGCCGTAAATACAACAAAACAACTTGAATATGTACGCAAACATTAATACTTTGATTTAAATGCAAATTTTATAACACTAATTTACAAATTTTAAAAAAGCTGCATTTTGGCGTGTTTAGAGGTCGATGGAAATCTTGCAACTGTCTTTTTTTTACATACAAAATTTCTCTTTTTTTTTCGTTGCCAAGGCAACCGCCTACAAACAACGGAAAAATGACGCGGCCCCAATGGAATCAGCCAATCAGGGCTAAGCATAAGGTGACCAAAATTGTAACAAATATTTATAAATTGCAATAAGTGTTTTATAAATAATTCTACATCAAATTAAAAAAATACCACCGTGTTACAAATTAAAAAATGAATATTTTATTACCTCATTTGGTATACTTTCAATAATGTTCTTAGAAATTCACATATATTTTTACCATAATTATTAAATAAATTCTTAAAATTACATTTAATGTTGATAAAAATCAATTCAAGTTCAAGAAAATTACAAACTAATGTAACTGTCAAATTGATTACAATTTTATTTGATTAATTACAGATCAAGAATGCACAAATAAGACTGATAAATTCCACCACACCTTTATCAACATACGCAATAAAAAACATTATTTTAGCAAATTTTCGAACACGTAGCTTTATTTTTAATGGGTGGTACATTTCATATAAAACTGAGCATATATTGGAGCTTCCATAGGCCTTGTATGTAGGCCCATCGCTTTGGGGTGACGCAAGCTAAGCTAGTGCAACGCACAACAGGGGCCGACTCTACGGGTTACCGTGCTGGTGCGTAAGATTTAAGATAGCAATTTCAAATTCCTGCATTCCACATGAAACACCAGAATTGAACTTCAAATTTAGATTTCCGGTTTATTTTTTAAATTTGGAGGTTTTGATTTTAAATTCGGAATAATAGATGATCGTAAATCAAACTTGAGATCTCTGAGATTTCAACTTCAAACCCAAGATCGTGACTTAAAACAGAAGAAACCGACTTCGAATTGGGAAGTAGAATATTATTTGTAGCTAGCAACATTTGTAGTTTTTTATTGTCGCTTGTGGCGGTAGCTTGCTACAGAGAACAGTAGCTTCTACCGCCTAACCTATCGGAAATATGTTTTTTTCTAAAAATTTTAAAGGAATTTCAATATAATTTCAAGTAAAGTATTTTATACGTAGTAAATTTACTAAGGATGCAAAGTAATTTAGTTACAGACAGAAGTAGTGATAGCACATAACAGAAGAAAGGGAAAACTTAGATGCCCTAGTAATAAAATTTAATTCTGTACATCCTGCAGTCGTATCTTCAAACGTTCAATTTGGCCCGTTGCATTTAGTATGCTACACCTTCTTGAAGTAGCCAGTTAAACTTGATTTATATATGCAAATATGCGCGCAAGTGGTTAAGCTTCTTCTGTTGGTTTAGTAAAATCATTGGGTGACAGTGACTTCCAATTTGGAACCTCGACTTAAAGTATAAGTTCTCAACATCAAGTTTGGGGTCTACATTTACAACAGAAAATATTTACTTTAAATTCGTAATCTGAACTGAATACGATTTACACTGTATGAAACTCGCCTTCAAAAGTAAATTTTAAATTTGGAAATGTGATATCCTGACATAAAATTCGCAATTTCGAGATCCAACACATAATCGAAATTCAGCGGCGAGATCTTCACTGTAAATTAAGACAGTTGATTTGGACATCAAGTATGGGATCTCTTCCTGTCTTCCATTCCATTTGATATTTCAACAACAATCTCGGATCTCGATTTAAAACACAAGCTTTTTATTCGGGATTTCGAATTAAATCGTAAGCTATCGATTTTTAATTCGAGGTTCGCATTTAAAATTCGGTCCTGATTAAAATCACACGATGTAATTGAAAATTTAAGAACGTCAATTCGAATTCAATTTGCAATTTCGCATTTCGACTTTGTATTTGAATCTTCGGCTCCAAAGTCAAGCTCTGTATTGTAAATTCAAGATTTCCATTGTAATTAATCTTAAATCATAATGTTGCAAAGAATCAATTGTACAAAAAAGACGGAAACCTACGTGACCACAAAATATAGCAGGAATAAAGGCAACCCATCTTACACTGTTGGTAAACCTGTTATTCACAAATCCCCACGCCGTTTGTTAACTTATCATTATCAAGGCTTGTTTGTTTACATACTAAATCTCACTTTGAGTGATTGACACATGATGGGGAAAATCCTCAAAAATAATAAACTCCTGGAATTTGCTTGTTTTTCGTTTAAATAACGTTTATTAATATGTACTTTTTTACATACTAGTGGAACTCAACATTGCAATATAATATCTCGAATTATTTAGAAATTATATCAAACAAGATCGTTCTAATCAAGATATTTGAAAATTGTTAAAACTAGGATAGCACTACCAAAAGAAGTCAATAGTTAATTACAATAAATGTTGGAAATGTTCGCCACCCGCGTTCAGACATAAATTTACTCGCCGTTTCATATTTTCAAACACATGCTGTAATTCCTCCACAGTTATGTTTTGAATGTTCATATCAATTGCTTGTTGCATTTCTTCAATGGTATGAAGGCGATTTTTAAAGATGCTGGTTTTCAACCATCCAAATAAATAAAAATCCGGGGTTGTAAGATCTGGACTTCGAGGTGGCCACAATCCGCGACTAATAATTCGATCATTGTAAAACTCTTGTATGTATCGTAGAGATGGTCGAGCAGTATGCGCAGTAGCTCCATCCTGTTGGAAATATCTATATTGTAATTCATCATCATGCAGCTGCTCGAAAAATTGTTGTAAAATAATGTTGCGGTATCGTTCTCCGTTTATTGTTTCCTCAAAAAATATCGGCCCTATTATACGTCTCCTTGACATCGCTATCCAGATTCCAACCGTACGGCGGTGTAACTCGGTTTCCACTAATTCGTGAGGTTTTTCCGTAGACCATGTGCGATAATTTTCACTATTAACAAAGCCTGATAAATGAAAGCAGGCTTCATCGGCAAAAAAGTTAGATCGAGATCATTATTATTAAAGTTTTCGTTGAACCACTGACAATAACGCACTCTTTGTTGATAATCGCGTGGGTATAATTTTTGAACAACCGTTGCTTTATAGGAATACATATTGAGATTCTTCCGCAACGCTTTATGACATATTGCAACACTAACTCCAGTTTGTTGCGATAACTGTGCTACCGATTTCTTTGGACTCTGGTCCATCCGTTCTTGAATATCTGCCACTACATCTAGCGTTAAGGCAGTTGGTCTACCAGTTGACTTTCCCTTACAAATGCAATTGTTAGTTTCAAGTCGGTGAACGAACCTACACTTGTGTAGCTTAAATACGTCATAATCAATAATTACATCAGGTTACTGTTGAACAAATTGTTCGATGTAAGAATATAGAGAGTATGACCGATTTCCATTTGGATTAAGGGTAGCACTACGAAAATGAGCCATTAATATAAAACTATCTTGTAAACGGCATTGCTGGTTGGCAAGATAACCTAAAAAATCATAAATTTAACATTACCTTTGATACATATTATAAACCCCTTACCTTTTAACACTCTTCAACAAACCTGTTTTAGTTTTGAAAAAAACTGATTTATAAAATGTAATAAGATAAGGCAAAATTATTATAATATAATGTAACAGTAAAAAGCGTAACACTATATGGAGCGGAAGCCTGGAAGATTACAGAAGCTGATAAAAGAAAGATTACAGCGGTAGAGATGGACGCCCTAAGAAGATCATGTCGGGTCTCAAGAAGAGACAGAATAACAAATGAAAGAATCAGAGAAATGATGAACGTGCAAGAGACAATATACAAAAAAAAACAACTTACCTGGTACGGGCATGTAAGGAGAATGGCAGCGGGAAGACTACCAAGGGTGGCCATGGAATGGATACAATCGGAAAGAAAGAGAATAGGAAGACCCAGAAAAACTTGGGGGGAAGGAATCCGAAAATCAATGAGTGACAGAAATCTGAAGGACGAACAATGTCTTGACAGAACACAATGGAGAAGTCTGGGAATCGGATAGCGGCGACAGACGCTATAAACCGAACATGTATATAAAAATATATTATAAACAAACAAACAACGACAACAGAAACTGACAGCAATAGAATCGACAGGAACACTTACGGGGAATTTTTAGTTACCACGAGTACCAACCTCAACTGACTTCAACATCTAAATCTAAAACTCCCTAGACCACTGCGAATCAAAGGTCACGTGGGTATCAGTCTTTTTTGAAGGCATGGTATATGCTAGCTATAGACTTCAAAATGAGAATTTTGGACTAAAACGTATGGTATCTTCTTAAAATGTTGGATCTAATATTCTTAAGCCAAGATCGAGATCTCTGTTCGACGGGTTAGGCTAGCTTCCTGCCTGGCATACGTGCAAAACAGGGCTCACAGAACCTACTCATTGTAGGTACTTAACAAGCCATTGGCTTATACACAAAAGAAGAAGAAGAAGCCGAGATCGTACGGTTGAAAGACACAATTTCATATAGATTGTAATGTAATGTATGAATGTAAAATAAATATTAATGATGTTAATTTCGATTTAAGAAGTGCAAGTAAACATCATGAGTTTCAAGCCAAGTTGTTAAGTTTATAGTGACATATTGATTAAAAAACGCACTAGGGGGAAAATTAATAAATAAAATCAACTGACATTTTTACAGTTTTGTATTTTTGAGCGGTTTGTGTAGTGGAAGTGCGAAACTATTTTTTTATATTAATCCCAAAATTTGATAGGCCTTAAAATGTTATAAATAATCCATTTTTACAGAGAACAGTCTTTAATCACTATCCCCACTCTGAAAGTGAAACCACATTTTCAGCTATCCTCAGAATTTTCAAATATCCCGTAACACAATTCTAGCTTCTAGCTATTACGTATTAAAGCACTATGTTGTGCAGATTTGGAAAGTCTACTTACATTTTTAATAGCTTATTTCAAAATGTTATCAAAAGTAGTATTAAACATTCTTATTCGGTTTCTTTGTAGGCCTATTTCTTCGAGTGTTTTGTCTCTTACGACATGTAGCGATCTTCTATCCTATGCCGCTATTGTACATTTAAAATGCCACAGACATAGAAGGACCTACAGTTTAAGGTGGGCTCCGAACCATAGGAAGCGTAAACACTTCTACTCTAGAGAAGACTTACTAGGCAAAATACCACACTGGTTTGCTACTGCCTTGCGAAGGAGAACGGCCATTAAAAATCCAATGTTCTGCTACTAAGTATTGAACCCCAGATCTTTAGCAGTCTCACGCTCTGACCTCTACTCGGCGGCCGCCTCCAAAAAACTACAAAAAAATTTTCACAACCTGTCATGGGAAAACGGATTTTCGCCCTTAACTTCTGAAAATCAACAAATAAAAATCTACAGCAGAAAACGGAACCGATATGCATGTTCTTGTATTATAGAAAGTGGTGGATGCGTACAGTATATTACTTACATTATACAAAGCGTGGAGCGTAGCCCAAGGGTTCAGTTGGTTAATTATCAAGATATGTGCGAAACCCTTGTTAGGACATGACTTTCTGCATAGACATGCCAGTAGACTTTTGATGCACAGTACTTGAAAGCGTTTACTTAAAAGTTTTACTCTTTCTTTCATGTGATATAATAAGAATAAGCACATAAACCATTTTTACATAGAAAACATTGTAGTAGAAGTAATGGGCCTCTATGTGTGTTTTTTTATTATAGGAAGGGCTGGATTAATAAAGTATGTTTCTAAGATTCCGAAACAGCGCATTTAATATTTTATCATACAAAGCGTAAAGTGTAGCCCAAGAGTTCAACTAGTTGATTGTTAAGCAATAAGCAAAACCTTTGTTGCAACGTTATGCATAGACTTGCCAGTAGACTTTAGTTGTATAATACTTGAACACGTTACCTAAAAAGGTTCCCTTACTTTCATGTTAGGCAGGGTAAAGGGATGAAATACGTCACACTTAAAGAAAATCATAATACAAGAAACATGTATTTATTCTGAAAAACCAATACAGGAGCTTAAAGGATACATAATAGCCATTAACAAAAAAAATATTCATTCCTGTAGAAAACTTCCCACCATACATTTATTTTTCCAAAGCATTACTGGTGTGTTTTCGACCTACCCATGTCAAATACACCCCACGTAATAAAAATTATTTCATTTCCGCTTTGGCGGCCACACGTATTGCAAACATCATATATAATGTGTGCAAGTTTTATGTAGCCACCCTGAATACATTTCACATAGAATCTAGCCCACTTGGACTTGGTTGAATAGCAGTATTCACGACGTTGCACGCAGAAATGTTCTGTCTATTCTGAAAACTCATCAGATGAGCTTAAAACAAGTTGTTCTGAAAAACTAGAGGAGCTGGAAACTTTCTTCATTTTTCTAGAAGCTTGTTTGCCATTAATTTTGTTGTAAATTTGCTCTTGTTTCCTATTTTCACTGACTTTTTTCCGAAAAAAGTTTCCGCTCTGGTAAATTTTTTGGAGATGTTAATTCTAAAGCCGATTGCTTTCTTTTGAATACCTCAATTTGGAACATGCGGTATTGGTTCAATATCTTTTAGGAATTTGGAAAATGTTTCCTTCTTCCTCGATGTTCTAAGCATTTCTGCTACTGCAGAAGTTGACGGAGCTGTATGAAAACCAATCGAAGTTGACGGTTGCACGGCATCTGCAAACATGGTTTTTAATTTCGTCTATATTGGAGTGTGTTGCGTTTGCTGCAATGAAAATAAAAAAAAATGCTCAGATATCTCCCCACAGTTATATGGATGTATTCCACAAGCTTTAAATCCTACAACTCCATTGGCTACAGTTGCAGAGTTTTCCCATGAATTGCCTATTAATCTAGAGATAACCTAGTCTAGTTTTATAATCACCCAATTCTTAGTCTCTTGGACAATTGAGTTTTCAGTGGTTTGAAAAATGCTTTATCTAATGGCTGCAGTGCTTATGTCGTATGACAAGGAAAACAAAACATCATCACACCATTATCACATGCCAACTGTAGCAATTCAACGTGAATTGCAACGTATTGCAACATGAACCATGCTCGTCTATATTAACAGTGCATTTCCAGTACCCTTTGGTAGAAAATGCTCCCTAAATCATTTTAGAAGCAGCCCAGCTTTTATGTAGGACGATTTAGGGTTCATCAATATACCCAAACCCGGAGGCCTGGTTTTTTATTTTTTCTTTTGACTATTAAAACAGGAGACAGGAAGCAACCTACGGCGTTGCAGCATGTAACTAGTAACTAGACGCAGCTTCCCCCATTTCTGAATTCGTCAGCGAATACACATTTTTGGCCCCTTTCGTTGCTACTACTATTTCAGGCTTGTTGTTAATTCGAAAACCAGACTCGTCAAATTAATGATCTTTCCTGGTTTATGAATTAAGGCATTTTCCATTAAAATTTGTTTCAACAGAGAAAAATAGTCACAAACTTCTTTTCTGTTCTGACAGACCTTCCGACTTCCTAATGCTTTGTTCTCTATTTCTGTGTATGGATCTTCTGAACCAGTCTTGTCCAGCACTTTGTAACTGTTGCGAAAACCGGTGTTTTTTCTTGGCAAACACCTAGGACATTTTCTTCACCATGACAGCGGCTGGTGGGAAGCCAACCATTGAAATACGTTTATTCTTAATAACTCAAGATAATACATTTAATATTTTTATTGCTAATTAATGGGTGGGTTGAATTTGGTCTTCTTCAACCCTGGGTTTTCTTCTTTCCTTCTTGTGGGATTTTGCTGCTGCTTGTAGGCGTGGGATAATGGGTCTTGCTTCTTTGGGGTTTGCGTTGGGATGGTATCTGCAAATTAATAAGAGGTAGTGTAGTATTGGCTGTAAAAGTATTAACCAAGCTCATCACATTGTGAGGGGGATGTTTTAAATGGGGTCGTCTGGGAGATCTGGATATAGACTTGATAAGAGGGCTGTGTGGAGGTGCTTCAATTTCCTGTGGGGTTTTCTGGGGATTCGTTGGCGGCGTCTGGGAGAAATTCGGAGGGTCGCTTGGGCTATGGGGTTATTTCCGTTGAGGGGGCGGGTGATGTAGGATTATTGAAATTTTTGGAGATGGCGGCAGATAGGGGTGATGCCTGGGTTTTCGTGAATTAGTATGCTGGGGTATTGGAAGTCTAACCTGAAAATTCGACGGAAAAATGCTATATTGTTTTAACTATGGACGAAAGACAGGTTTTTCCCCTAGCCCCAAAAAAGTGGCGTGGGTATATACCCTTGAGCCCCGTAAAGCACATTTATGACAGAGGAACTCGTCAGATGAAAGAAAACGTAACAACAGGACTTTTTACTGGTAAATGCCTTCAGGAAAAGCTTGCGCCTCGCTTACATTATTTTAAATACGACAGATACTAAAACAATAAGTTACAATTCTCAGCACTAAGATGTCTTCACAAAAACTATTTGGTAAGTGAAAACACTTTTCAAACTTTTATACTCGCAGACCAGGTAATTCTTAATTGTCCATCTTCGTTGATTAAAAAAATATTTTATAGCACGTACAATTGTTGTTAATTATTAATACGTAGTACTGGTAATTGTTGATAATAATTATCCGTAGCATTGGTGAGTAAAGCACTTTTAACTTTTGAAAAATGTATTTAACTTTGACAGGTAAACAAACACACAACCTCAAATACATAAATTTGGCTATCAAACTAACAGCATTTCAACGTTAAAAATTTTCAAGTGACAGTAGCAAGTGAAAGTAGCAAGTCATAATAGCAATTGACGCTCCGCATTTTGAAAAAAAACTATCGTTACTATGGAAACACAACAAATCTACAAAAATTTCGACAAAATCTAATCAAGCTGGAAATGTCATCAGAAAAATTTGACAAATGAGAAGCGAGCTAGATTATAATTCAAAATTGATATAAAAACTTAAATTCTAAATAACTTTTTAATGAATCCTGTTAGGGAAAAACCAAAGATATATTTGAAATCTACAAGTAAAGACGCAAATTTTGATAAACAACACACTAAAAAAACATATCTAACCTAACAAAATTAAACACAAACAAATAAATTACAATAAACAAATAATTAAACATCTCAAATACACTTAACTAATGTACACACATCCTAACATTGTCTATAAAACATGTTATCCAGATTAAAATACATAAATAGGAGGAAATTAGATAATTTTGAAACTTTCAAGGTCAAATAACAAACATACATGAATAAATTGATAAATACAACGTTGTTTCTAACAAATCACATACCAAAAGATGCCCTGTCTTATTACTCAACTGCATTTAACACAAAAATTGCCTTAGGAATACAATACTAATCAAAATTTACAGAAGCATAGTCAAAATTTTCAAAATTAGCTTAAGGCATAAATATTTATACAAATACAACATTGGTTCTACGGGAAACACGATGAAAATCAACTAAATCACATCTAGTAACTTTATACATAAACAAATAGCTGGTTTTAAACATAAATAAAGAGTATTTCAAACAATTTCAATCTTTGTCGAAGAAAATCAAGTTTTATGCAAATACACAAATAAATACATCTTTATTGCTAATGAAAATA
>JABXWE010063381.1:0-12036 GCA_014611495.1 Limonius californicus
AGCCGTAATGGGTAATGAAAATATGGGTAAGAAGGCCTACAAGTTTTTGCATTTGTCCTGAAAATTTCTCAGCATGTTGTTCCATGAAAAAGTTACAGTACAAAAAGTACTTCCAGCCGTAATGGGCAATGAAAATATGGGTAAGAAGGCCTACAAGTTTTTGCATTTGTCCTGAAAATTTCTCAGCATGTTGTTCCATGAAACAGTTGCGGGACAAAAAATACTCCCAGCCGTAATGGGTAATGAAAATATGGGTAAGAAGGCCTATAAAGTTTTGCATTTATCCTGAAAATTTCTCAGCATGTTGTTCCATGAAAAAGTTACGGGACATAAAGTACTCCCAGCCGTAATGGGTAATGAAAATATGAGTAAGAAGGCCTACAAGTTTTTGTATTTGTCCTGAAAATTTCTCAGCATGTTGTTCCATGAAAAAGTTACGGGACAAAAAGTACTTCCAGCCGTAATGAGCAATGAAAATATGGGTAAGAAGGCCTACAAGTTTTTGCATTTGTCCTGAAAATTTCTCAGCATGTTGTTCCATGAAAAAGTTACGGGACAAAAAGTACTTCCAGCCGTAATGGGTAATGAAAATATAGGTAAGAATGCCTACAAGTTTTTGCATTTGTCCTGAAAAATTCTCAGCATGTTGTTCCATGAAAAAGTTGCGAGACAAAAGGTATTCCCAGCCTTAATGGGTAATGAAAATGGGTAAAAATACCTACAAATTCTAACAATTGTCCTGAAAATTTCTCAGCATGTTGTTGCTACCCTTACCACCTTAATTCTTCTAATTACTCACTATTCTATAACGACCAGTTAGCCGAAAATGAAGAAGAGTACCTAAAATATTTTTTAAATCGGTATGAATGTCTGTTATCGTCACCAAACCTAACAAAATATTTAATTACCTGCAGCACGAAATTTCATTTGTCCCATTTTTACATAAACACACGAATGCCTCTATTTAAAAAATACACAACTACTTGACAAAATGACTTGGTATTTTACAGCTGCTCATAGGCGATAGATGAAATAAATTTTTGCACCTGTAATTTCAGGACTACTACTTTCAAATTTTGCAAATGATCCTCGAATTTACAACGACGATATAATTTCTTTTGAAAAAATGATTGGTGTAAACCCCACTCGAACCACTACCAAGGCATTTTTTTAGTGTTAGACTACTAACCGTTACAGTCGCTTTGTACCTGATTGTATTATTAATGGTAGTTAAAAAATTCCCTATATCAAGTACTGCAATAATTATAATTAAAGGCGCAATTTAATTATTATAAGTTTATCGTAAAGTACTAATATAATAGAAACTAAATTACTAAGAATGGCTACAGTAACAATTTCCTTGTTAAGGCGAGGATGTCATTTGCGTCTGTGTTGGATCTGTTTGCTCTTTCGCCATGTTGTACCTGAAACAAAGGTTAGCTAGAATTAAGCTCCAGATAGAAGCGATTTTTCAATAATAATACCGTGTTTTAAGCATCTTCCAAGAGGTCTTATTAAAAACAAACAGGAAGAATATGAAAACCCCAAGCCCAGCATTACAGATGTCCATCACATACCATAGAAATGGCAATGGTCCAACTTGCCAAGTAACAGCCCACCCAATGAATTCCACCAACCAGTTGATGCCCATAGCGAACATTAATTTTAAATATACTTTAAACCTAAACGTTCAATAGATTTCAATTTCATATAATTTTCTTTTAGCAATGTTTAGTATAAGTTACTAACCTCAACGTGGCTTCGTTTTCAGAATTGTGCGTCACATTTCCTCTCTCTCTGAGAAGTGCCGTTTCTCTATGCGTTTTCATGATTGCCCAGGCAGTAGCAACAAACAAACCAACATTAATTATTATAAGTATTCCCATTGGACCATATAAGTACAACAGATGCGGAAGTCCTTCTGCAATAGTAATTTTGTTCAGTTGTTGTAAGCACTAATCAGCTAATAGTATTCTAACAAAAGTCAACAGAAGAAAGAAACGGACGAAAGGTTTAGACAAAATACAATCGGAAAAATTTCTGGAAGAAAATTTCCAAAGCAAGAACCCACCATACAGGAGAACCTACAATCAGTGCCAAATTAGGCAACGGTAAATAGCAATTTCCTGTTGATCGTAGAAACATTGTTCAATGTGCTGGTTAATAATTTTTTATGTTTTCTTACTGGTGTCTTTTCTCGGGTTAGTTTGTCTCTGGGTGGCCCTTCCCGAGAAGCTTTTCATCCGTGACATTTTTACATTTATTCCAATGCCATTGCACATCTTGAGATTGAGGATATACTTTCACTTTACTTCTGTCCATATATGGCCATTTCATTTCAGCTGTTACTATCATTGTTATTAATGACTTCCGTTTCAAATTGGCTCTTATTATTTCATTTTTTATTTTATCCTTCTACCTCTAATTTAAGACATACGGTGTTTAGTATACATTCCAAACAATTAATAATATAAGTTTCTGAAGAAAGTTTAGGCAAACATCAACAAAACACTTCGGTATTGTGGTTGCCATACCATCAGCAATAAAAAATAACGTTATGGATATCCCTTGGCTGCCGCAGTCATATCACTTGCGGTTTTATAATAACGTCGCGGATAACCAAGATTCTTAACTATTTTGATACAAGCATGAAGATCAAGGTTTACTAATTGTAAACATGAAAATGCAAAATAGGGGAGTCATACTTTGTTAAGTATATCCTCTCGACTGATCACTAACTGGAAACATGTATTTCGCTTGAGGAAGAACCAAACAGTACAAATCCTGACTGTCGGTGACTTCAGTTATGCAAAGTTGATTTAAAAAAGGGTGCTATATTAATAGTGACGTCGGGAAACTATCCACAGCGAATTTGAAAATACTAGATAAAATTCTTCTTCTGAAAAACAACAGCAAGTTTTATATAGGACAACATTATCATTCAGCTCGTAGCGTTCTTCCACAAAAGTATAACTTGTGCCCCCTGCATCCAGTTTGTTCTCATCTGTTGTGAGTCATCAGTCCATCGGGTGGAGGGACGTCCTCTGTTCCTAAATGATTCGAATCTGGGTTGTTATATTCGTTTGATTTTGGTGCTTCTTACGGATTAAAGTCTTATTTTATTGGCCGCTCCCTAACCGATTACTATCTTATTATTTCCCAAATAAAGTCTAGCGGACTATTTTTTTAAAATCCTAGAGAAATGTCGATGATGTCTACGCGCTTGACCGTGAACATTTGCTGGTAATTTCCTGCCCTTGAGGATGTCCCACGTGTTAAATGTTCTAGAATCCTTTCCACATATTTCGTCATATGGTGAAATATTACAGCTGCTGGATACATTCGCTCGTTTTTTTCGGGTTCGACTTAAGATCTTCTTTCGAACCTGTTGCTTGCTAAGACCTCAGCGCCGATAACAGGGCAGCTTGGGTTTCGATGGGTGTCCATTGCGTGAATTTTTGTATCACCGTGGATTGAACAGAACCATCGACAAGCGTCGGATTTAAAAAACACGCTGGATTTAACCCTTGGAAAGCAATTCATTGCGAATTTGCTGATCGACTTTATCGGATTAATATCGAACCCCTTTTTTGACCGTCTGGATGTGCCGCTGTGAACACTCGAAATTGCCAGTTTCCTGAAGTTCCAAGGAAAAACCTAAGAACACCCCAAATTGTGTCTCTCTCTACTTCCTACCGAGAAAACTAAGGTAAAACTTGCCAATGTACTATACAGTGATTGTTTTTCCCTGTTTACTAGTGCATCGTTGGTAATTAAGAAATAAGACAGTTTAATCCCTTGTAATATTAAAAGTGAGGCAACCTTCAATTGCCCAGCGTTTCTTTACTCGTTAAGGTTAAAATTTAATTAATTCTGTAAACTAGGACGCCGCTGCTTGCGTAGCCTGTTCATTAAAGTAAATATTGTAAGTCAGGGCCGGCGAGCTCTTTGGTTTGGACGTCCCTTCCCCATACGCCTGTGTTTAGTCCATAGTTTTATTTTCTTGCTTGTTCTAAATTGTACCATTACTACTACTATACTACATTTTACTCAATAGATTTGGATGCAGTTAAAATGTAGTAGGATCTTTTATTCTGGTGTATTTTATTGTGTGCATGAACTTTGTAAACATTATATTTACGAGGAGGCACAATAAAGGTGAGTTTGATTCCCGTAAGCTGCCGGTTTCTCGACCCTCCTACGAGAACCTGCATTCAGTTGTAACCCGGAGGGTGGCGCTCAATAATTTTGCCTTACCCTGTACATAACAATGTTAGATTTCCTTCCCTTAAGCGTTTCTGGTGAACCACCCCTACTCCTCTGAGTTAAGCCGAAGACACTTCCAACTTTCCTACTGCGGGCCGGCGAAAAAGCTCGATTGGCTCGTAACAGTGGAGACCCATCAAGGATTGGTTTTGTCCATTTATTATCATGGTCGTTGTAGTGTGTCTTTCCCAGTTCTATCTAGGGCGTCGACTATTTTTATTCTCCTGTTTCTGTATTAGGAACGTGGCTTTTGAGTAAGATACCCAACATGGACCGTACCATTGCTATAGAGACCCCAACGTCTTCCAGCACTGCTACGATTCTTTTAGTGCGAACATCAGCTAACGTTAAATAAAAATTCTTTTTATGCTATGGTCATATATGTAGCATCAACACTATGATTAATTTTCGGCTTGAACGGCGTCGTTGATTGGAGGTCACACTCAGCAAAATCCAGGATTACTGGTTACTATTAGTGAACCTAACCAAAGTAACGTTTCGCAAGACATGGCACCTTGCATCTTCAGAGTCCTCGTAGTATTGAATTCAAATCTGGGTTGCGGAGGTATTTAAATCCTTTTGAGTAAATCGAGCAGAACGTCGTCCCGGATTTGAATTCAGTACTACGAGTACTCTGAAGATGCAAGCTGCAATGTGTTGCGAAACATTAGTTTGTTTAGGTTCACAAACAATAACCAGTAATCCTGCCGTTGCTAAGTGTGACCTCCAATCGACGACGCGGTCCAAGTCGAAAATTAATCATCGTGTTGACAGTTCGAGAATCCACGAAAGCCTCAAACAATATATATAAATGGAACATTTTGATTTAGCTAATCTTCGCACTAGTAAAATCATAAAGCAAATCTAATGAATAAACATAAAAACTGACATCATTTTCAAATTACCTTGCAGATAACATCCTTCTCCAAATGGAGAATACCATGCAGATGGAGATACAGTAATAGATAAAACAATAAGCACGATAATCAGTAATGCTGGCATGCCCCACGCATAAATACTGTACCTAAAAAAACGTTTCTCTTCATTTTTTAGAACTCCTCTGCATCCACTAAAAAATGAGTACATTACAGTTTAATCTTATCACATAATAGTGGAGAAAAAAGCTGCGTTAAACGCTGTGGTTAGCGTCCCGGTTCCGGTACTTCTACCAACAACTGTTATCCATCACTATTACCCAACAAATTTTATTGACCATCAGAAATAATTTCAGAATAAAATCTTTGCGTGTAAACATATATGGGCTGTTCCGAACAGGAGTGAATCGAGTCTAATTTCGTATTTTGTTTGTTACGGTCCCTAAAGTCCTACTGAATAAAGTTTAGTTCAGTACAAAAGTGAATCAAGTCACACTTCATTAATTTTAGATACTATTCTGATTTGTGTATCTTATTGTAACAGTCTCTAAAAACCTCCTTATATTCCGCCAATATACCACCATTTTTATAAACATCTTCTTACAGAAAGTAGAACGAGGCAGAATTAATACCAAAATTCTCTTGATGATGACCAAGAAACTACCGACGAACTTGTCTATGTGTAAAATTAACAATACTTTCAGTTAATCAATGGTTCAAAAAGCCCAAAAATTAAAATAACTTATTTCTAAAACTTTTCAATGTACCAGTGTACGATTTGTATGTTTCTTACTATGAAATATAAGGTTTTAAGAACCACTAGGTGTGCTGTACTTATTTTATAGAATAGATTATTCGAAATTTAAGGAAGAGATAAATACTTTGAACTTTGATGACTGGTAAACAGTGTTTACGGACTTAATTCGCTCAAGTTGTGAGCACCCTATATTAGAATTTTTTGTTGAATGGAGCACTTCCATTGTTGATTTAGTGAAGAACATATCTTAATTTTCCGAAGCAGAAGTTGCTTTAGACAGTCTCTGAGTTCATCAGTTCCTATAGAAGATGAAACATTCTGAACATTCGAATCCCGACCAAACCTATTATATTCTAGTATTATGCGAAAACTGTGAATTCAAGCTGACTTCGTAGAAAACACACATCACACATTAGGAATACCGTCGGTATAACTTCCTTAGTTCCTACCTCAATTATCGAACATGTCAAGTCTTGTGTTGCAGTTGTCTTGTTCTTTTTTTCTTTATTATACGTTTATATACGTGCCCGGACTATTAAACATCTCCAATGTTTCTAATATCATGAGATTTGTTACCTAAACCGGAGTCAGGAGTTTAGCCACAGCATATTAAAAGTTGGAACTTACCTAAACGTCTGCCAAATGTCGAAGGCTATCACATTCATCCAAAAAAAGGAACAGATGAAGAAAAAGGTGTAAGTTACTACTACAAACGGACAAATATTTAATAGCCAAAAAACTAATCTAAAAAATCATCAAGCCTGTTACCTACCTAAAATTCTGCAGGCTAACAATTTTAAGACAGCGAATTGTCCATAAATAAAATAAAAGACTGGAAGAGAATATGCCCAAAACAGCGAAAACACGTAGGACATCAGACACTTTCCGTACAAATTACGTTCTGGCAGAAGAACATGAACTACGAAGGTCATTAATAGAAATGGCAGCGATACTAACATACCTGAAATAATCAAAAATGTTAGTTTGCTTAATTTGATATTAAGTTAAGCCTTTAGTAATTCAATGTAGGCTCCATACTAAACTGATTCTGTGGAATATTACAAGCTTCCCAGAAAATTTCTAATTGAGTACCTGTTTTTTTTTTATTAAACCGACTAAGTTCTTGTCATTTGTATAAAACCTACCACGCTGGCTTATGCAAAATTAGGATGCACACACTGAACCATCTAATTTATAAAAAAACTAGATACAAATTATAAATCACTAGTAAGCATGTAATATAATTTTAACTTTAATTTCTCATTTCTCAAATATTCTATTCAATGACGAGAAATTTTTGATTGGCTGAAGGCTTAAATCCGTTGCAAAAGAGGGGCGCTCAAATCCTCGAGTAGATACTTGGCGGGCGGCTTTTAAATAATTGGGTACCTGCGTTCAAATGAACAAGGGATAATAATGCGGTTGCCTATTGCATGATTCTCACATCACCATGTGTCATAAATTTGCCAGGCGAAAACCCGTGTGAGAGCAAGGATATTTCTGATATTCTGACCCTTCGCCTTGCTGGCCAAACTCCCTCATTGGGTGCAGTGTCTTCTCATTATTATTAGAAGGCCTAAGTCATTTGCCCCTGACCCTGTTAAAGTAATTCCGTATCCGGCGCTAATACAGTAATTTGAAAGTATCGTAACCTTTCGAATTTTACCACACTCCAACAAATTTTAACATTCGGGGAAACAACTGGTGAAATATTTTTATTGAGTGGACTTTGCCTTACCTCGGTGAAATCATATTAATTAATAAATCAAACCACGTTTTTAATAATTTCAACCTCTTCAAATGATTAAAAATCTTCGATTTGCTAATGGACACTTTTAGTGTTACTCTAGATTTTTGTAATAATTAGAAAATGCTTAGCGACACCAATGGTGTAAAGACTTTAAATTCAAGATCACTTGCGACCCTAGAAAATTTTTAGTTACTGAAATTAGCGTATGGTTATCTTACCTATCAGTGATATTCCTCCAGAAACTTTATCTATAATGGGCTGCAGGCCGCGGAAGCAAATGACTGCGCTTATTCCAAAGCCACTAAAGTGATCCACACAAAACTGACGATTACTGAAGGATGCATTGACTTTAGGAACCCATAGTCGACCATCATTTTGCAGAAAGAAATTTTCCGAAGCAGAGGCGGAGAATTGCGATACAAATAACAAAGATCCTTCATCGGCTGGAATACATTCCATATTGTAATATATAAAGTTAACTTTCATTGAAATATCTTTAGAAACGTGATCTTCTCTGTAGACAGGAAGTGTTATATCTACTGTGTCGTTAAAAATACATTCTGATTGGCCGAAAATAAAATTTTCTTCACAGCACTTAAATATCCACATGAAATTGTCTCCGTACTCGTCCTCCAAGGGTAAAGGAGACACTAGTTTTGCTAACACCAACATATACAGTATTCTAGTTGGTGTTTGGATGGTTTTCTTCATTTGTAGCAACATTTTGGTACATGTTCCATTGACATTGCTTTTCTGAAACCTGTAGATTGCCTTACCGAGTATAAATAAGTATTTTTGCAGGCGCGAAAACACAACAACAGCAATTTCACCTTGTAAACTGTTAGCTATTGCCAGATGCTAAGTTCTTTATATCGTACACATGTGCTTATATTTTGATAAATTGCGGTTACACAAAGATAACCGAACAACCATTGCGTAATTCTTGTGATATTCATTCGAATGTAATTGTATCTTCGATATATTTACTAAACAATTATATTTGCTAATCAATTTAAACAGACTTCTTGCACTGGGTGAATCTGATTAGTAGACAACTATTATTATTGCCATTTGTAACAACCACTTCTACTTTTAACTTCTTGTGGCAAATACTGATTTCTATTAAATTTCATTCTAAATGGCTTAAACCTGTTCCATTTGTTTTGACTAGTAACCAATCTTAATCTCAAAGTTAAAAACCCAGCAAAAAGTAAGCTCCTATTAAAACTGAGTATGTTTTATACTTTCTAATTGCTTATACTGAGATCTATTACGTACAAAATCTGCCTACTGATATATTTCTTCAGAAAAAGTTAAAATGTTGTGTAAGGCTGCATAAGTATTTTGATTTTTATTGCAGATAACTGAATCTAAGACAGCATAAGAGGTTAACACCTTGCCTTACTATGATTCAACATTGTTAAATGTTATAGCATGTACACAAAAATAGAAGAGGCAGTTAATTTTGAAACACATATAATGAAATTATTAAAATGGCGATACTGGAAATGACTACAAAAAAAAGGACAATCAACTGTGTTTTTATAGTTTTACAACAAATATTCGAACGTTCGGAGAACGAAGGTCGCCGCCTTTTTTGGGCGCACGATATTTACTTTATTCAAATAGCTGCGTGGCCAAAGGTGTCGTCGGGGTTACAGACATCATACAATATAAACGAAATTACTTTTTACAATTTATCGATGCAAACACAAACAATCTGCGACCAAAGGTCGCTTTTTGTTCCAACAAAAAATGTTCAATTAGGTTAAATTTTGCAAGTAGCGCGTAAGTTTCTTTTCACAACACACAAAAAAACTAGTTTGTTTTCACCTTAACTTACGATGAATGTATTAGAGCGAGATAGGCACAATGTAAGGGCGATTTCCAGATGCAAGAAAAAAGAAATAAGACAACGTTCTTCGGGACAGCGTTAAAACGAGATGTGGCTGTTACGCCCCTGGAGAATACGTTGCTTTCAACAGGCTGTTAACGTTGAACGAAGACAGGACTCTTCGGACGATGCTAGCCGCAGAGGGACAAGAGCTGGGCTTCGAAATTAATCCGCCAAAGGCGATCGGCAAATTCATAATTATTTGCCTCTTGTTTGGGTTTAAAATCCTAGCGTACTTCTATAAGATCCGACGATTGTCGATGTATTGTTTTCACCCCATGGTAAAACAACGAAACGAAAATTACACCAGGTATACCCGTCGAAAACCCAAGCCGACAGTTGCAGCACTCGATTTATTTACGGTCTTCCCTGAAGATGTAATTTGGGAAGACCGGAGCCATTAAAGGTGGAACGCTGGCTGACTTTTGCAACGGGAATCTGCAATTCCCCCCAAAAAAATTGCACCATATTTCCAAATGTCATGTAATGTTCTAGAATAAGGGACACGTGAGTTCTCCAAAGTGTGTTAAGGTCAAGCGCGAGAAAAACAACATTCGGCAATTTTGAGCCTACAAAAGGGAACTGTCAACATAACTCAAACTTAGAAAGACGCAACGTAACCAAAACTGTTAACATACAAACGGCAATTCAAATAACGTACGAAGCGGCAATCAAATTAAGAAATTAATTCATATAGAGCGGCAAATTTTAAGAGAACATAACAAGCAGCCATAACAAAATCCATTTCCTTTCTTTTCGGAAATGAATTTTGAGTGGTTATAGACAATTAATTAGAGATCTCTGATGACGCAGTTTACCTGAACGCTGGAAAGCTATACTAAAGCCAAAATAAAAGACAATACGTATAGTGTACGACAAAGTATAAAGTCTACACACACATACATATACATAGAGTATGACAAAGTAATACAAAATTTGTTTTGTGTGTTTCTAGCAAAGTTAACGTAATCATTATTTATTTATATTGTTTATTTATTTCTTATAAGAATCGTAGCTTATAATCAATATTTGAGTAAGATGTCTGTATTTTTACAGTAACAGTATTGTGCCGTGTTTCTAAAGCTGATTAAATTATAAATAATAGTATTATTTTATTGTAAGACAAGTAGGTAATAGGTAAAAGTAAAGTATGCACTTTAACTGCAAAACTATCTTTTTATTCAAAATAATGGTAAGGTACATTAAATTTAACTTAATAAACATCCTCGTTCTCACTATCAGTCAAAACCGCGGCTTGTTGTACCCTGTAGGAATACATTGTTGAAGAAATTCAGTTGTGGTTTTTCTTGCCAGGTTATGACGTAATGGAGAGTTAACAAAGACGAGATGCTCCTTATTTTGCCCGGTTTAACTGGTCTACCCACGTCCAACTCGTTTGGTTTGATTTGCGCTATTTTGTTACCCCTCTTACATATTCCAGTGAATACCGAAACGTCCCTATTATAATAAGGTTCCCCCTTAACTTCAATGATCCATTGGCTCTTTTGGCCATTACAATACTCTTGGATTTTTGTATCTAATTTGAAATGCCAGGTGGCTGGGGTCTTGAGAACTGATGTGGCTTTTTAATTATTTTAAACACAGAATTATTAGTTTCAGAATTTATGTGGCCATAAAAGTAGTTTTCATTCTAAAATTTGGACGAACCTGCAACACCACCCAAGTCTAGCGGCTATAAAAGCAACCGTAAGTTGTCATAGAGGTATTCTTGATTTAACTTTCAAGCAGCAGAGTCTTATCGCAGATTTCTTACTCCTTTACCTTGTCCAGCGCTTATAAGTATATCGGCTGCTTCCGGGTTTTCCCCTGTTGATTGCGCTTTGAGGTGCCTTTGTTTTAGCTACAGATATCCTTAACCCTTTATCTTCCCCAGCGCTTAAGGTATCTCGACTACTTCCGAGTTTTCCCCTGCTGATTGCGCTCTGATGTGTCTCGGATTTAACTACAGATCTCCTTATCTCTTTATCTTCCCCAGCGCTTTGCGGTATCTCGGCTGTTTCCGAGTCTTCCCCTACTGATTGCTTTTTGAGGTATCTCGGCTTCAGCTGCAGATGCCCTTATCCCTGCATCTTCCCAAGCACTTTAGGGCATCTTGGTTACTTCCGAGTTTTCCCCTGCTGATTGCGCTCTGATGTGTCTCGGATTTAACTGCAGATCTCCTTATCTCTTTATCTTCCTCAGTGCTTTGCGGAATCTCGGATGTTTCCGAGTCCTCCCCTACTGATTGCTTTTTGAGGTATCTCGGCTTCAGCTGCAGATGTCCTTATCCCTGCATCTTCCCAAGCACTTTAGGGCATCTTGGTTACTTCCGAGTTTTTCCCTGCTGATTGCGCTCTGATGTGTCTCGGATTTAACTGCAGATCTCCTTATCTCTTTATCTTCCTCAGTGCTTTGCGGAATCTCGGATGTTTCCGAGTCCTCCCCTACTGATTGCTTTTTGAGGTATCTCGGCTTCAGCTGCAGATGTCCTTAT
>JABXWE010063387.1:0-20044 GCA_014611495.1 Limonius californicus
AAAAACCGGCTTAAACCGGTTTTTGATAATTAACCGGTTATCCGGATTTTTCGAATACCGGTTTTCTTACGAACCGGTTAACCGGTTTGAAATTTTTTGGCGGATTGACAGCACTAATCCAAGCCTTCACTGGAACTGCTGACTTATCAGCGTTTCCCCGGCGGGCCGCGCCGGTCGGCCTAAAATGACGGTGCAAGTGGATGCAATTCAATAAATGAATCCGCGTACCCTGTCTGCAGTTAAGAGAATAGGCGACGCGACGGTTAGTGCGCAGGGCGGCGAATATATCTAGCAAGTAGCACTGTATGTGTGTGCTGGATGCAATATGAAAATTGAATCCAGCAGTTCTCTGATAGACTGCCGCCTGTCCACCATCGCAAAGGGTTTCGTTTCGCTAATATCTACTTGTGCAAAGCCACTTTTCGATATATAAGTAATTGAATAATTTATTATAAATAATAATTAGCGTTAGGCATTCAATAGAGAAAGTTTTGATTTCGTTTTTAGTTTAGTTTTTCGGGCGCGATGGATGTAAATCCACAACCGGGTACAAGTACAGACACCCAGGATCAAGCTGAAAATGGTGATTTAAGGGAACATTTCTTAATAAATTTGAATGGTTTTTATGACATATGTATTTGCTCATACCTACATAAACTATTACGAGCGGTATTTATTTACTCAACCTCAGGCAATTTGGTACCAGTCGACAGCGCAATTCTGTTTATTTCTTTTTTTTTCAAAAAAATTCCGGTCCCTCCCCTTTCTACCGGGCGGGGGTACGAAGGGCCCAGATCCCGCGGATATCCCCATTTGAAAATTTCCTAATACAAATGCATCCCTCACTTCAAAAGTCACCGCACGCCACTGATATCTCTTGTTACTCGGATGGAAATATGTCAATTATAATACAGGCGATTTGTCTGCAGAAAATCACACTTCTAAAGATGATATGATGGAACCCAAGTAAGGAATTATTAGAGACCTTCTCCAAAATTCGGATAGATTTCCGGCTGGAGGGTTGCCTCATTTATGTATTTGTCAGCCAGCAACGCGAGTGGCGGTTAGGTATATCAACATTCAAATGCTTTGCACTGTTGCCTGTTTTTTCGAAACGTCAGCTGTGACATTCTCCGCATCTTCCCGATGCTCTCTTAGCATGACGAGAATAGCTTGAATGTGCTAGTTAGCTTTAACTATGTCAAGTGCCTTCAATTGAAATGTATTTACTACGGTTCCAGTATAGAGGTATACTTCGCAATTAATGCTCCTGACACAACAAATGAAGATCTACTGGCCGCTGCATGCTTCTGATATGCATTTTTTTCTTGTCGCTGCATTACGCTCTTCAGCTAATGTCTAATGCTTCAACAATATCGGCGAAGTGATCCTTAAAATCAAGGATGCTTTTGTACTTCTCTGACCGTCTAGTCTCACACAATTTAGGAATGTTCGCAATAAGATTGCGTCGTAAAACGGACTCACGAAAAAATATGATTATCTTCTTGATATTTCCAACGCAGTTTCGAATTTCTGGAATAACGTTTAAGTCGTTCACGGCAAGGTTTAGCTTGTGTGAGGAGCAATGGAAATACAAAACTTTATTTTACTTTTGCCTCAAGATCGCCTGCATACCCTCTTCTTTCTCAGACATGACGGAACATCCGTCGAAGCCTAACGCCACAGACTTATCAGCGTCTAGGTTCAAATTTGTCACAAAATCTTCAATGACTTTGGCAATACTTGTGGAATCAAGCCTTTCAAGCTCTACAAAGCCTAAAAATTCTTTTTCGATTGTGTTGATGTATAATACACATACAGGTTGTGGTTCTTATGACTATTAACAGATGGTGCGAGGGTCCCTATTTCGTAATTAATTTCTTTCAAAATGTCGACATACCAACAAGCAACCTATTAATCATTTTTCAGAAATTTGTTCATATTTTTTCCACCTTGGATTCGTCCTTGGTTCCCGGTGTGGGTAATTGTTATGTTCTTTTAAAAATTGTCGCTCTGTATGAATTAATTTCATAATTTGATTGCCGCTTCGTAAGAATTAAAAACGTTATTTTAATTGCAGTCTTATTTTCGGTTACCGTTTCGCTATTTTGTCTTTCTAAGTTTGAATAATGTTGACGGTTCCCTTTTGTAGGCTCAGAATTGGCGAATATTGTTTTTTCTCGCGCATGACCTTAAACGCTTCTGAGAATTACACGTGTCCATGGTTCTAGAACATTTCATGACATTTTGTAATATGGTGCAATCTTTTGGGGGAATGAAGGGTCGTGTTGCGTTTTTCAGGCAGTCATTTTTCGATCTCTGATGGCTCCGGGTCTTCCCAAATTACATCTTCGGGGAAGTCGCCGTAAATAAATCGAGTGCTGCAAGTGTCGGCTTGGGTTTTCGACGGGTATACCTGGTGTAATTTTCGTTTCGTTGTTTTATCATGGGGTGAAAACAGCACATCGACAATTGTCGGATCTTATAGAAGTACGCTAGGATTTTAAACCCAAACAAGAGGCAAATCATTGCGAATTAGCCGATCGCCTTTGGCGGATTATAGTGTCAAGCCCATTCTCTGTACCTGCACATTGCGACGCTGTTGTGAAGGACGCCCATTTCATCCAGTCTTCAGGGGCGTACCGACCAAGTTTTCGTCTCCCAAAGTTCCCTGAAGTCGTCTACCCCTTTTCCCGGACCTGAAAGTACCCCAGACCGTACCTGCATCGGGGAAAAAAAAAGGAACAACCCCAGTATTGTGCCGGCCGCTCCTAGAATCGTTCAACGTAAAAATCTAGTTTTTATGTTGTGAGAAAGAAACCTTTTTTTTTCGCGTTAACTTGCAAACTTCAAATTTTGCTTTCATGTAACTAGAAAAACGACCTTCAGTCACCGTATGTGGTGTTTGCCGTTAATTATAAAGCTACCAAATTATATCCTGTTTTATTCTTGTGAACATCAGCGTCCCTGGTGTAAGTAACTGTATGAAAAACGTAAATATCGTTGCACCAGCGGCGGTGAGTTTTTTTGAACGTTCTAAAAGTAAAGATGTAATCCAGAATCATAGAGTGATCATTTGTTGTCAATTTTTTTTCTGTACTGTGTCATTTTTAACGGTCTAATTATATGTGTTAAAAATTTACTGCCTCTTATTATTGTGTCTTTTGTACTGGTTTGTGTACGAATTTTGCAAGCTTTATACATATAGGAGGAGGCACAATAAAGGCGAGTTCCATTCCCGTAAGCTGTTGGCCTCTCGGCCTTCCATGAGGACCTACTATCAGCTGGATTTGGAAGGTGGCGCCCACAAATTTTGACTTACCCTGTACACAACTAGGAAGATTTCCTCCCGTAAGCGATTTTTGCGAACTCCCCCTACTCCTCTGAGCTAAGCTGTAGGCCTTTTTCTACCTATCCGGTTACGGGTCTACGGAAAAGCTCGTTTGGCCCGTAACATAACATATGGCGTAGTATTGTCTGGTTACTGCCATTTTCTAGTCACATTCTAAATGTAAACAGAACTTACGTTTACGTTTTTAAGCGAAATAAAGGTTTTCAAAATATAAGCCTTTTGCTTTGCCTTTCAGTTAAAATACTGTTGTTCTTGCGTAAAATAAGTTTAATACTCAAATTGTAATATTTTGACACATTTGGTAAGATCAATCACCTGTTTTACAATTATCCAAATAAGCTAATTTTTTAAATAAATATAATATTTTAAAAATAATATATTTGGTAGATAAATTTCTTGCAATATCAAATTTTTACGTCTACATTAGCGCTTATTCGTTAAAACCAAAAATACATGACCAATGTTGGCTTTTAGTGTTTTCATACTAGTTGTTTGGTTTTCCAATCTATTAATACATGTATCTAATACGCAACTGCTATATTTAATTAGAACTGATAAATTCATTACAACAAATATGTTGGTATGCAGTAAATATCCTGTAAAGTCTGATTATTTCTTATTTCGTAGATATATCTTTCGCACTAGACTTCACTTTGTAATCCAAGTGTTTATTTTGTGTTATTGTTCATTCACTTTTGATGTTTGCAAACACAACATAACGATGACATACTCTTTCCTGCCACTTAAAATTACATGGACGGCCACCTGTTCTCCTTCTTTTATCTGTCAAACGACTATAGCAATGTACCAAAGACTTTCACTTACAATTGGTGACATATAGCAAAGTAACAACATTCGCCTTATTTAAACATACATCCGCTAATGTACTTTGTAAATTTAATTGTGCCATCTGTATTCACTGGCGTTTTTCACTTAACTGGATTGTATTATGCATATAAAATTTTCGTTTCATATTATTGATAATACAATAAATAGACACTAGCAAATCAAGAATATTAAATTTGTTAAACAGAACCGTTAATAAGTTTGGTTCTTCTTATTTTTCAATGGAATTTTTTGTTAACATATTATTTTAATATTTAAATAACGCTTAAGCAGTGCGTTAGTTTTTAAAATGATTAATTGGTAAAGGTAACGTGTTACTTCTTGAGTTCATGCTTGGTTAATCAGTATATGAAATTGAATCCGTGGAAGAAAATATATACATATACACTTAGGTATGGTGAAAGCACTTTATTTTTCAAGATTAAAAAATCAACAGGCATCAAAGCTATAAATTGCCATAACAAGAAATATAAAAAACGCAGTTACAAACATAACTGTTATTAACTAACTTTATAAACATTTTTGAAAGGAACTTAATAAAACAATAATACTGTGAAATTATTTTTTCCCATGAAGCTCTCATGTAGGTACTTAACAATTAGAAACAGAGTAAATAAACAACATTTGTTGCAAAAAAATAAATAAACATTTGTATAAGCAATATCCAATGTACCTGTACTTGTACTTGATATAAGTGACAAGTATGTAATTACTATTATGCACTTCGAAAAGGATTCCTCTAGAATTGTTTTATATGTACAGATCTATATGAATACCAACTATTTTCAATATAATTTGGTAGAGAGATTGTTCTAATATTTGAGACGTTATTTTTTATGATAAATAATAACAAAATTATTTATAGTTTTTTCATTATATCTTGACTTTATCTTGGATCTACTTAAGGTATGTGTTTTGTGGTGACTAAGCTTTTAAATATGCTGTTTTCAAACAACTATTTGCATTCAGGATAAATTGATTGATACTACACTCTCACAATAAATATTGTAGTTCGAACTCAACAAAGAACATCACATATAATGACAGAGGACTTAAGGATTTACTTCATATCTACAGTAGCTCAGGCAGTTTTGATTTTTCTCTGAATACCAACAAAATGTCTGACCATAGCAATTTTGGGATCCACTAGGTTATTAGATGGTTATCTTGATCAATAGAAGTTTTAACAGATAAACCTACTCTCCAAATTTGTTTCAAATGGATTATATTTTAGTGCAAGCATAGAGCAATAAAGATATCTTTATTGCTCTATGGTTCAAGTTACACGATTCAGAGAATCCAGCATGGAAATTTAAATTTCTTGACAAAGTTATATTATCCGCAACATACTGAAAGAGGGACCGCGGTGGTCTAGTGCGAGAATGCGTTGGCCACTCGAGGTCACAGCAAATGCGGTCGCTCCGTTGGGGCAATCTAATCCCGACTGGGGCGACCGTATTTGCTTAGTTAGGTTTAGGGTGCATGTTGCATGAATGTTTAGTATGTAAGGAACGCCCGCACCCCCCTGAAGTAATGCGAAAGCGGTACGGGGGGGGGGACGGTAGTATGAATGCTTGGGTGAAAAAAAACATACTGAAAGAAGAAATGATAAAATTTCTCCATAGCGATTTTTTTAAGGTTTTTTGCTGTATCTGCTGTGATTTTAAAGGCATACTGAAATGCATGTTTCGGAATGTAATAGTGTATAAGTGCTTGCTTATTTAAAAATTTTTAAGTGCATACAAATCCTATCTTTGTTGATAATAATATTGCGTCATTTACTATTAATAATGATAATTTAATTAATGTCAAGGAAGGTAGTGCGGCAAGCGCTGCGCTTCAGCCGCCTATTATTACCCCAGGGTGTTACCCCCAAGTATTTATTTATGGTTGAATTAATCTTGAGAACAAAAATCTTGTCATAATATCATCTATATGCTATGGCAGTGTGTACTTGGGAAATCTTTCCTAAATTAGAATCCTGCGGCATTTTAACTGATCACCAAAAATTTCAAATGAAATGACAGTCAATATTTTCTGGGCTTCTAGGTAATATCAGTGAATTGGCACTGAGCTTTAAATGCCTACTATTTTTTTTTTTAGTAGTTGACCACATGATGTCACTAGAATCAAAGCAGAGATATAATTAAAATACTATAAATCAAAAAGGAAAAATTAAATAGATCTAGCAACTGTTGCCTCTCTTGTAATAGAAGACCTACAAATCAGTCGCAATTAGAATAAGGTCATGCAGTTCTGTAGGGAAGGAGGATATTCTGTATGTTGTGCAGCTGCAGAACTTGGCATTTGCTGAGATGACTGGACAGCTGCCGCCATTGCCATAGAAGCTGGAGTAGAACTTGGATGATAGGGCACCTTGAAATTAATAAATCACAAAAAACCAGTACAGCCTAAAAGAAATACTTACAGTAGAATTATGATGAAATCGGGGATCCAGCATCATAGCAGCAGCCACCGCAGCTGCTGTAGAAGTGGCTGTAGAATGGTTAGTTCTTGCCAACATGTGATGATTAACAGAACTGTTTTGATGCTGTGTCGATCGCTGATTGTGAGTAGAAGCTAGGATTTGATGTTGTATGTTGTGTGTATGGCTGTGATGATGAAACTCGGCTGGTTCACCGAAATGGTGATAATTGGTGTTGAGCCCTGTTATATTATTACTAGCTTTAACAGAAAGAAATATTAGGGAACCACTACAAATGAAGTAAACATCAGATTATGCAAGCTGTTTTACCCTTTATTAAGACTAGTCAAAACATTATTCAAAGCACATAAAATTTATAATTTCTGTTTAAAAATATATAAAAGTGTTATCTCATATCATATTTGAAAACAAAACCACATGCTTTACAATCAGTACAAATAATAAGAAAGGCATTACACAGTTTTTTTTTAAGAATTGCGGAATTGCCAAAGGCAACCATTCCCATCCCACCCAGCTTATCCCGGCGCAGCACATTTCGTGCTATTTACGAGTCTAATATACCTCACCCTTGAAACACCTCATGCCCCAAACACTACAAACATCCTTGGAAAGTGCAGTGGTCAGGATTCGAACCTGAGCGACTGTGGTAGAATAACCCCAAAGCCATATGCGCTGCGGCCACTACTCTACCGCAGTCCCTTTATTTACACAGTTAAATTGCAATCACTGCATTAATTTTAAATCTAACCCACGTAATTTCAAACATTAAGTTACCATTTTTGTTCAGCAAATTTTATAATCTGCACCGGTTGTGATACTGCGGTATGGAAAGCAATGGGAAACTACCGTACTATACTCCCCAGGAAATCATCATCATGATGATAGCCAACATCCGCTAGCGGATATGGCACCCAGAAGAAGAAGATATTTAGTACTACCAACTGATACGAACTTTGGAAAACCCCTTACCACCACGATACTTAGAAGACCCAAATACGTATTTCAGCAACTAAGCTGCCATCTTCAGTAGTCACTTGGACTAACTAAAGTAACTTGGCTGAGAAATATCTCTGCAGATAAGGCCTTCACCAAGCCAACAAGTGAAGTCCAACGATGGTTGAGTACCCAATATTTTGGGCTTTAACAATATCACTTTATTATTTTATCTCAAAATGAATGTCTTTATAGTTCATAATCAAAACTTCATAGTAATCTTGTGTTGTGGAATTAAAACATCAGTTAGGATTTTCTTTTTCCATTCGTTTATCAATTGAGTTTGGATTAAGAATCCTAGGTTCTTCTTCTTCTTATTGTTAGCAATATGCTTGTTTCTTTCTGGAATCAGATTTGGCTAGTTTTGCTCTTGGGATGTGGATTGCCAGCTGTCTCGTTATCGTTTATGCGGGCTTTCAGGAGGTCTCTTGCCTTGGGGTTTTTAATTTCTTACGACTTACCATCCTGCTGTCTTCTATTCTGTTGATGTGCTCATTGCACTGTCTTCGCCGCTTCCTGAGCCATGGTACTACATCGTCTATCTTGCACTGCTCCCTTATATATGAGTTTCGTTTCCTATTGAGTAGTGTGTTGTCTGTTATCATTCTTAATGTTTTCATCTCGGTGGATTTTAGGAGTCTTTTAGTTGTTGCTGTGTCCGCTCTTGTCTCTCCCGCGTATGTCATAATGGGTCGTACACATGCTTTACACATATATTCTTGTTTTGCATTCTTTTTGTTATGTTGGTATTCTTCAATATAGTGTTTTTTAGATATCCAGATATGACTGCTGCTTTGTTGACTTGTCGTATTATGTCGTATGTTGGGTCTCCATAGTTTGAGATTCGGGTCCCTAGGTAGTTAAAGGACGTAACTTCTATGATATTTTTATCTACAGCCACTTTACATCGCAGTGGCTCCATTGCTATGGCCATGCATTTGGTTTTGTTTTGTTTGTGGATGTCAGCGTGTTATATTTATCGGCTTCTAGTTTAAAAGTGTGTAGCAGTCGCTGGAGTTCGTCATCTGATTCAGCAATGAGAGCGGAATCATCCACATAGCATTTTTTTTCGGTTTCCTGGTCTATAGGTTCAGGTTTTGCTTTCACTGCATCTATGATTTTATCTATTATGAGATTAAAGAGCAGAAGGCTGAGTCTGTCTCCCTGGCGAATACCCGTTGGCGTCAATATTTCTTTTGTGAGTTTGTTCTTTACTCTTTTTTGGTGGTATTATTTGTGCTCAGGCTTTTTATGATTGTTATGTATTCATGGGGTGCTGCTTTCTCTTATAATATATTTATGACATCTGGTAGCTGTACTTGGTCAAACGCTTTTGTTAGGCCAATAAAGCATATATATGCTGGCTTATTATATTCTAACGACTTCTCCCCCTGTAACATCGCTGGGTGGATTGAGTAGCCTAGCAGTGTTGCTGCCAGTCCCAAACCCGGATAAAGGAGGAGGGACATCTACAAATCGGGCCAGCAACCCGTTTGTAGATGTAACACAATGTTGCTCACAGAAACCAACAGAAAGCCTCGGAACCAGGACGGATGAATGAGATGACGACACACGCGAGAAAACGGAATAAGAGACTATGGAAAAAGAACATTCTAAGAATCGGTACATGGAATATTATGTCCTGGTCAAGAAGAGACCCAAGAAATAATTCAAGAACTTAAAGAAAAACAAATCAAGATATGTGCAGTATCAGAAACCAAAAAGAAAGGAAAAGGTGTGGTGAAAATTGCAGATTACATATTCATCTATAGCGGTTTACCAAAAGAAAAACGAGCGCAGTCTGGAGTGGGTGTACTATTGCACGAGATTTTTGAGAACAACGTTGAAAAAATCAGTTATACTAATGATAGAATAAGTACTACAGGTTACACTTTAATTTGAAGACTCGACAATACATATAATTAGTGTATATGCTCCTGATATAACAAAAACTAGAGAAGAAAGAGAAACATTCTATGAGGAACTGCAAACAGAAATTGATAAAGTGCCAGATAGAGAAAAGTTGCTTATCGTGGGAGATTTCAATGCACGAATTGGGAATAACATCTTACCATCAATTATGCAAAGATTTAATGAAAATGTAAAAAATGACAACGGTGATCTACTTTATCACATTGTGCAATGAACACGTTAAGAATTAATACTACGTTTTTCGACCTTCCTATGAAGTACAAACATACCTTCAGAAATAACAGGGGACAAGAATCAGTAATAGACTATGTGATTACAAACAGGGCATTACACCCCAGTCAAATACTTGAGGTAAGAACACTGAACTCAGCTGAGATAGGCAGTGGTCATAGTTTACGGTTATGCAAGATCAGATTCAAAATGCCTGTAGCAAAGAAAGCGAAACCCTTACTTGTTGAAAAATTTAATATTGAATCTTTCATAAACGAAAGTACAAGAACGCTTTACCAAGACCGACTAAAAGAAAAATTGCGAAGTACACAACAATTTATGAACAATGGCAAACATTGGAAAATAATATTTTAGACGCAACTGAAGAAGCAATAGGGCACAGGAAGGTAAACATAAACCATAAAAACACAACACCTTGGTTTACACCAGAAATGAAATAAATAACAAAAGAAAAGAAGAAGTCGTACCTACACTTTTTAAAAGATAAATCTCCCGAGAATTGGAATCTGTATACTCAACAACGAAATATAGCAAATGCTAAAATAAGAAAAATAAAACAAAATTATTGGGAGCAGTACTCAAAATAATTGGAACATGATCTCTATGGAGGGCAAAAGAAAATTTGGACTACATTAAGAAATAACAAAATGGAAATTAAAGATACTATTCAAGCAAATAAAATACATCTAGAAGAATGGAGTACGTGCTTTAAAAGTTTATACAGCCAATCAGATGAGGAACGAACAGAAAATATGGGAGACTTAAACGAACTATACCCAGAAGAGATCATGATAAGTATAGAAGAAATGGCTGACGCAGTAACCTCACTAAAAAATAAAAAGGCCGCCGGTCCAGACCATATAACAAATGAGATGCTTAAGTATGGAGGAGAAAGATTAATAGAAGTTTTACAACAACTATTTCAAAATATAATTAATACTGGAACTATACCGTCAAACTGGAAATCAAGCGTAACTATCCCTATTTTTAAAAAAGGAGAAAAGAGAAAACCAGAAAATTATCGGGGCATAACCTTACTAAACAGCACAGTTAAACTCTTTACAAAAATTTTACACTGGAAGCTTAGTCACATCATGCCATTTAACGAAGAACAGCAAGGATTTACACGAAATAGGTCTACTACGGATGCTATCTTCATCATAAGACAACTTATAGAAAAATCTTGGAAATTTAATGTACCTCTACATATGTGCTTTATAGATTTAACAAAAGCATTTGACCAAATAAGATTGAACGACGTAATTGAATTAATGAAGAAAAGAGATGTACCACATAAAATCATTAAAATAATTAAAAATCTGAACACGAACTGTAAAACTCGTATTAAAGTCAAGGGTAAAACAACGGAAGAAAATGAAGTTACCACAGGCATCAGACAAGGGGATTCTCTGAGCCCATTTTTATTTAATATTATAATGAATGAGATAACAGATAGCCTCCCAAAACATCTAGGATATAAAATGACAAATACTAATGTGAATGTAGTATGCTTTGCAGATGATGCCGTTCTTCTTGCTAATAATGAAGATGATTTACAAAGACTTCTTTACCGGTTTAATGTCACTGCTAAAATATTAAACATGTCAATAAACACAGCGAAAACAAAATGCATGATAATATCGAAAGAACCAATTAGATGCAAGCTAGAGGTAGAGGGCGAAATTATAGAACAAGTTGTAAAATTCAATTACCTAGGCACCGAAATAAGAAGGGATAAAAATTTAAACGAGGAATTTAAGATCCAAACAAATAAAGCATCACGAATATCGGGATGCCTAAAAGATCTAGTTTGGAGGAATAAATACGTAACAGAAGAAAGCAAAATCAGAATTTACAAGACAGCAGTAAGACCAATACTAACATATGCCGCGGAGACTAGGGCAGATACAACAAAGACAAAACAAATATTATATACAAGCGAAATGCAGATATTAAGAACGATACAAGGAAAAACACTATATGACAGAGTACCAAATAACGAAATAAGAGAAATGTGTAACATACAAGATATAACATGCTTTATCAGAGACAGAAGGAAGTACTGGAACAAACATATTAACCGCATGGAGAACAGATTAGCAAAAAAAGGTTACACAGGGCCGTCCAACTGAAGGGAAAAGAGAGAGAGAGAGGCAGAACTCCAAAAAGATGGAAGGAGTGTTGGACTTCAACATCAGAAGAAATATAATTGACATTATAAGTTGGTTTTAAACAGGCTTATAGCCTACTTAATAAGAATAAGAAGAAGAAGAAGACTTCTCCGCTATTTGACGGAGTATAAAGATAGCGTCTGTAGTTGACCTGTTCTTTCGAAAGCCATGTTATTCTTCGTTTATTAGTACGTTTTCTCTTATTTCCTCTGCAAATATGCTGGTAAAGAGTTTCATTGCAGAGCTTAATAACGTTATTCCCCTGTAGTTTGAAGGCTCTTTCTTGCAGCCTTTCTTGAATATAGGGATGGCGATACTATTTAGCCATTCTGGTGGTACTTTGATTGGCTTTATGATGTTCTTAAACAGCTTTGTCAGTTCTTGCGCCAAGGCATTGCCTCCGTATTTTATGAGTTCATTGATGATGTCGTCTACGCTTGGTGCTTTCCTGTTCTTTAGTTGTTCTTTGGCAGTTTTAATTTGGTCTTCTGTTATTATTCTAGCTGATTCGTTTTCCATATTTTCTTCTTTTTGCCCGTTGCTCCCCCGAGGTTCTTGGATTCCGGGGTTGTTTTCGGTCTGTGCATATAGGTGCTCAAAGTACAAGATCCATTCTTTCTCACTTACAGTTTTTTTTTTCTGTTTTCGTTTACTGCTTTCTTTATGCCTCGTAGTATCTTCCAAACTCGTTTTTATGTTCTGTATATGTCATGTTCTATTTAGCCGGGAAGCAGCGTGGCGGACAAGCGCGAGTACTGGTAAAACAATACATACTCAAAGTTAAGGAACGATCCGCGCAATGCCTACTTGGATGGGTGACCGAAATCTTCACTCTAACGCTGCAACCCGCACGGTGCCTCGGAGAGTACCTAAAACCGTCGGTCCCCCTGGGTTAGTGCGCCACGTTACTAACTACCTCAAACAGGGTTAAAGTTAATTTCTCGGATTCTACTGTTTGCTTGGTTTCTCACTTTTATGTAGTGTGCATGCTCTTCTGCTGTTTGTCTCCGCCGGTAGTGTAAGTATGCTTTCTTTTTCCTTTCTGTTATTGTTTTTACTTCCTCTGTAAACCAAGATTTAGAGTTTGGTTTGTTGTTTAAATCCACTGTTCGAGTTTCAATGGCTTCCTGAGCTGCTTTATGGTTGTTTGTCTTGATTTTGTTCCAGCCGTATTTCGCATTATCCTCTTCTGTGATTGAGTTAGCTATTATGTATTGCTGTAATCGGTCTGTGTATAGATTGCGTCTGCTCTCATGTACGAGAGATTCTATATTACATTTCTGGACCTTATACGGTGGTCGCTTCTTTGCTGGGACAGCAGTAATTCTCATTTTGCAGACGCCTAGATTATGGTCTGATCCTATATTTGCAGACGTTAGGGTTCTTACATCTAGGATTTGGTTAGGTAATACCGCTCTGTTTGTAATGATGTAGGCTATCATGGAGTTGTTATTTCTATTACCAGTGAATGTGACTTTTTGCTGTTGTTTGTGCGAGAAAAAGGTATTGTTAATTCGAAGTTCGTTATGTGTACACAACTCGATTAGCATATCTCTACGATATTTATTTGTTTCTTCAGGGTATTCTGGGTATTTCTGTTTTACTCCTTCAATTACTTCGTTGCCAATGCGTGCGTTCAGATCTCCCATTATTAAGAGTGTCTCAGAGTGTGGTGTTTTATCTATCTGTATTTGGAGTTGGTCATAAAACTGTTCGGCTTTTTGGTGTGGTTTGTTAATGTCGGGAGCGATACTGATGTTATCTGGAGAGGTTTATTTTCGAATATGAGTGTGACTTTCAAGATTCTATCGTTGACGTATTCTATGTTACCAATGTTCTGTTTGTATTTTTCTTGAATCAGCAATCCTACTCCAGATGCTACTCCTTTGCCTTTATCGTTGCCATTATATATATGGATGCAGTTTTGATATTGTGAGGTACCCTTTCCCTTTTTCTTGGTTTCTGAAAGGGCACGTAACATGTCTATATTGTGCTGGACCATCTCGATTATTATTTTCTGATATTTGTTGTTGAATGATAGCACATTCGAGCAGGCTATTCTTAGTTTTTCCTTTTTCCATTCGCGTCTATTCCGTATTCGTGCACTGGTCGTCATCCGTTTGATCCGTCCTAATTCTGAGGCTTAGTTGCCAGTTCTGTGAGTATTACCCATGAACCCTCCTCCTTTACCCGGGCTTAGGTCCGGCACAACACCACCGAGTTACTCAAATCCTAGGTTACATAATAAAAATGTACTTACTTACTTATCCCATAACAACCTCTACCTTAGCTGTAGAAGTGATGAAACTTCTCTAACCTTTTCTATTCTTGGCTTCTTTCTTCGCTTTAGTCCACTTGACTCTTTTTTTTTTATTGAGTGTATTTGCTAGATTTTGGTTCTACGCCCTCCTTGATCTTCCGCACTTCCTTTTACTGCCTGTTTCTATTTCCCACATCAAGTTTCTCAAGCAGACTTTTTACTCCTAAGCGTTTCCTTATTATCTCACTTCTTATTTTGTCCATTTTTGTCACTCCTTCAATTTTCCTTAGTATTTTCATCTCATATGCTTCTATTTTGCTCTTCATATTCTGAGTTGTTAACCCAACTGTAGTCCCCCACTCTTTTGGGATACTATTGTTTCTCCATGCCAGTGAGATTATCCTATGTAGTATTGCAACACCCTCTTCCCCCATAAATTTTATCATTTCAGTTGGTATGTCATCTATACCTGAGGCTCTTCCACTTTTGCGTTTCTTCACTGCCTCCTCCACTTCACTTAGTTCGTTAGTTCTATCTCTTCTTCCTGTCCTTCGATTACGTGTATATCTTACAGACCATTCTTCTGTTTCCTTTGTCTGTTCCTAACAAGTTCATAAAATATTTTCTCCATCATTTTAAGATGTCATTCTATTCGGTGATTATATTTTCTTTGCTGTTCTCTATATTTTTTAGAGGATTCTGCTCTCCTTTCTAAGACCTCTTTTCAATTTTTATGTCAAATTATTTCCATGTTTTATGCTTATGGTGTATACCCACCTAAACATGGCCGGCCGGCTTGGGCCTGTCAGGCCTTAGACTGAATCCAATTTTCCATACGCACCTTAAGTTTTGGTTGCAAATCAAAATTTGCGGACGCACAAAAACTGGATGAAAATAATTGTTGAGAAATTTTAAATCCGCGAAGGATCCCCTAGATATCACAGGGTTGCAGTTAATCTTTCCTCGGCACTGATACATTGCCGCATTCTTGTGTTTTTCTTTTGTACACATGGTTTAGCAAGGTTTAGTAACATTTTAAAATATGAATAATCCATCCTTAAGTAGTTTTTACGATCAGCAGACGAAGTTTTTTGCAGCTTGTTTAAAAGTTTGATATGTAAGAACTTTTTCCTTTTCAAAAGCTAGTTCTTTGCCCAGAATCTTCTATTTTTTACTGGATTCTTTAAAACAATCATTATAATAATAAACAGAGCTAGTTTTCTTTTTACGGACACATCCATGATGTACACCACATCAAACAAGAACCGACACAAAACTGATGCATTTAAAAACTTTTCTGTTTGTATACTTTACATTCCAAGTTTCCGTCCAAAGACTGTCAGATTGAAATCTGTTGCTAATTGGAAGGTGTGCTTAATAAACTCATCGCCGGATGATCAAGGCCTGAAACCCGATGCTTTGGGTTTTAGAACTGAAGCATAAGCCTGAATAGTGTGTGTCGATATCAAATTTTGCCTGAAACCAGGCCCAGTCCGGCCGGCAGCTTTTAGGTGGGTATACACCATTAGTTTCCGCATCTTTCACTAGCTGTTTCACCTTTTCTCTGTATATTCTTGATAGATTTCTACCTTTTTATTGGCTCCTAAGTACACAGATGTCAACACAATTTGTACCTATTTTCTAATGCTTGCAGCCAGAAATTTGAACGTCATGTCATACAGACCTAAGATACAAAAATCTATGTTCTTCCGCCTTTTTCGTATTTTTAGCACTTTCACCAAATTTCCCCATCGTTTCTTCAGATCTAATTAGGCAGGCATGACTCTTAAAATGTAAAGCATTTTGATATATGACTCAGTCGATCCCTTACTGTTTTCTTTATATAGTTCTGCATTTTTAGGTTACAAACTGGAAAAGTTGCTGACTGACAATAAATGCTCCACATATTAATAAATAGCTAGTTCTTAGTCTGTGAATTTCAATTTAGATGGAAATATGACAAGTGTATATAATATTAAATACCTCTGAGCTGCAAAACATTAAAAAAGCAAAAAGTACAATGTAAAAAATATGCAGCAACATGTTTCTAATGTATTATTAAAATTCGCGCAGATAATATTAGTGATATGAGAAATTAATTTCAGATATCAGTTTTTCATTCTGCATATGTGAAATGAATTAGCCATGTAAGGTATACTTTTTAATGGAATTGACAAATGTGTAGTTCCTTTTCATACTCATTTGACTAGTTTCAACAAATTAAAACAGTTTGTCATATAGATTGTATTTGGCAGAACGTATTTTTTTAAGAATAATTGTTTGATACCTTAGAATCCTTAGATCATAGACATTTACATGGATAATACTACTCCATAAGAAACTAGGTACGTACGTCACTGTTGTAAGGATCCCAAGAAACTTTTTTTTATCTGTCTCTTTTGCCGTTGCATGTCATCCAATAATGTTGTTTCACTTGTACCCTTTTCAATATTGGCGCTCGCCCAGTTGCTGTTGACGTATGGCGAGAATTACACAAATTAAACTGTCAGTGAGAAAAGTCACAAGAACAACGCATAACCTGCAAATGTGGAAACATTTTGTGTTATCGAAATTTTTAATTTTAATCTAAAATGGTGCGAAAATGCGTTATTTGCAGTGCGAATGATGTTCGACCTTTCACCAAGAGAACATTGCCGACCAATTTTTCAGAATAATCGTATACTAACGTTAACATCCATATTTATACAAAAGTGCGTCCTGTATGTAAGAAAGAACCCTAAGAACTTCCCTCTTGTAAATGATAATCACCCTTACAGCACCAGATCCTGTAATAACCTTCAGATAAGTTAACTATAATTTAAGCTTATACAAAAAATCTCCAAGATACTGCTGTACCTCTCTGTATAATAAACTGCCTAGAAATCTTAAAAATATCATAAATGAAAAGACGTTTGATGGACAGTTCAAAACTTTTTTAACAGAAAATCCCTTCTATACTTTAGAAGAGTATTTAAACCTTAGAAATAAATAAACATTATATTAGATTACTGTATTTTTTACTTTATTATTTATTTAGTAAATATTTGACAGTTATAGAGGTGTCAAATAATTAATTTTGAAAAATGGCAAGAATGGTTTTGTCGTAAGATTTAAAAGACTGCGATAATTGCACTGGTTTATATTAGTTACATTTACTACATATTTAAATTTCCCGCCGTACAACACGCGTGAGCGCATGCGTAGATTGCATAAGGGTACAGAGAAAGATGGTAGATATGATTTATTGGTATTAGGAAGAGAAGGAACAAAAATAGTTTGTCTGTGATATCTTTACAACACACTTTACAATCTGTTGTCATATCCATGTAAATGTGAATGATCTAAGTTTGATACTAATTGTACAATTGTTTTATAATAATATTGTATTCTGAAACATAAAGAATACCTGTGGATGTAGGATGAGTTTGATGATGCATTATTAAATCCTGCAAATCAGCTCCAATTGGCTGGGTGACACTTGTCGATGATGTAGTATTAGTTTGTGTGAAACTAAGTGAATTTGCATTAGAAGTAGATACAGGTGTTTCTTGTGCAGCCTAATAGATCACATTAAGATCAAATAATTTACAGTTATAAGTTCATATATTACGTACTTGGGGTTTTGGTTTAGAACTACAATTTCTCATGGGACGTGCTTTATAAGGAACTTTGGCAGAAGCATTTTCCCCATGATGTCTAGTAAAATGTTCCTTTAGTTTATCTCTCCTAGAACTAGCATAATCACAATTTGAACATTTAAATGGCTTTTCTTCTAAATGTATACGTTCATGTCGAACCAAGTGTGACTTCTCCATGAAGCCACGGCCACATATTCCACATGAATGAGGTCTAACTCCATTGTGGGTTTTTGAGTGACTTAATAATTGATTTTTTTTGGATGTGGAATACTTACAATGTGGATACGAACATCTGTATATGTCTCCTAAAAGGAAAAATAGTTTAGTACAAAGGTGTTTTGTACTAAGCACACAAAATATTTCAAAACCTAAATACATATTTCTTCATCTTGAGTAAAATTACCACTTAACTTACACCATCTAAAGCAACTTTGATTGAATATGCTCTTCACTAACTGAACTACTGAAGTCTAATTAGACTGTGGTCCAATTAAAGACGGCAACTTAGGTGCCTTAAATATGTATTAAACTTTCTAAATGTTGTGTTGGTAAGGATTTTTCTAAGTGTTTGGATACTTAAACCATCATTTCTTCAAACCAATACAAAGCACAATTCAATACTAACCTGCATGAATTCGCTTATGTGCAATCATGTGACTCAAAAACTTTGTATGGAATCCACAAGACTCGCAAGTTAAATTCTTATCAGCACTGTGAGTTAGTTTATGACTTTCCAAATTGTGTTTATACCTAAACGCTTTGGTGCAGCTATCACATTTGAATTGTTTTTCAGGAGCATGTATTTTTAAGTGAGACAAAAAGTTCTGTTTCAATCTGCATTTAAATGAACAAAATGTGCATTGATACACCGACTCTTCCAAGTGCTTTGATCTGTGGGAAATCAGCTTGGATATTTGATCAGCTGTTGAATCACCTGCAAGAGAACAACTTTGAGCGTCAGTGTCTGCATAATCACCAATCTAGATTCACCTACAATAATCACACTTAAATGGAGGTCCAGGGAAATGATTTTTCATATGGTTCAAGTAATCCCCATGGTACTGACAGACAAACGTACAAATTCCACATTTATATGTAACATCCTTTGCATGACTTAATGCAAGATGTTGCTCCAACAAAAGAGAATCGTTGATACTTGTAAAGCAAATGGGACACTTTACACAAGTTTTCTTTTCCGATTCATTTTCTGCAAATGAATCCCATATAAATATATAAAAGTTTAATAATTTGATAAAAACATACCTTCTACAGTATCTTTATCACAATCACCAAAAAACAGTCTGTGATGTTTATATAAAAACATTCTTAATCCTGGTTTTAAGCTACAGAAAAGTAGTCGTTTTAAAAGTCGTTGCTTCTGATTCCTTTGTTTGGTTTTAATGATCAACATTTTTGGATTTGTTCTCAATGAACATTGTTTATTTTTCTCACTAACCGTTATTTTACCATCAAAAAATTTTATTTCAGTATCACTTCCTTTTTCATCACCCCCAGACTGAGAAAAGTTGAATATATAATTTACAAATTAAATAATGAAACAATAACTAACCTGTCCGTATTTCAAATGCAGTTCATCATATTTATTTCTGAATGTAGGCAATAACAAATTATTTTGGACTAAACTATTCAAAAGGTAATAGAAACACGGTTCACTTTTTGAAAATAATGTGCAGGAGTCAAGGTATCTGAATATATCTGCCGGTTCAAAGTTGCTCCATTGTAGACAGTTGAGGAGTCTGCTGCAGTCTTTTTCTTTAGTTCGAATGTTTCTTGTCACCCATTCGGAAATTATGTACAGAGCTTTGAATGAAGATATATTAAATGCCTAAAATATTTTTGTGTTATAGCAATGATATATACAGGGTGTCTCAGAAAGAATGGGCCAGGGTTTAATCATAGATTCTTTAGGTAAAAATAAACCGATTAAACCTAATATACCTTAGGCAGAAAGTCCTTCCTTACGAAGTTATAGGGCCTTAAAGTTCAATTTTTTATTTTTTCTTTTTATTGTAATTTCCACAAATCTAAAGATATTTCTTTCAAATTTGGTACACCTACTTATTATTATGCAATACAGTGATGGAATTATTTTCATTAACCAGACTTGACCGTAAGAGGCACTTAACCTACAACTGAAATTTTATATTAGCTCTA
>JABXWE010063393.1:0-15990 GCA_014611495.1 Limonius californicus
GTTGTAAATGGGTGATTCGCGGGTAAAACTATTTGATGCTTTGCGGTATAACTAATACCGCAATTTTTCAATCTGCCTCCAACACATATTACGGAGTCTTCGTCTAAAAAGGGGGCGAGATTTAGTAGTTTGCTGTTTTTATTTACAGACTGATTTTTTCTAAGAGAAATTAGTTCGTCTTTAAATTCAAATTCTTGTACAGTTTTCACTAATATTTTCGTTGCATTTTGCATTTCTTTGGGTTGCAACTGTTCATTCAACTTAACCTTTCCTCTGGCACAATTATTCACAAATCTTAAACAGTACGCTACAACTCTTGTTAATTTTGTTAATGATGAATATTTTTTGAATATTTCCACGTCATGTAGTTTTGATGTACAAGTAATTCGAATTTCCCTTCTTTCTGGAATATTTTCATCATTAACTGAGATAGCTTGATTCGAACACCAAGCTGTTTCTTCCTCTTTTAACCAAGCAGGCCCTTGCCACCACAGCGTACATTCTTGTAGCTGATCGGGACGCAGTCCTCGCGAAATAATATCGGCAGGATTTTCTGATGTTTTGACGTAATTCCAGTCGGCAATATTGCTGGAATCTTGTATCTCGCTCACTCGGTTTGCTACAAAAGCAATGGTCTCGATACGCTCTCGGTTCGATACAATATTCTTACAGAAGATGTAATGGGTGTTTTATTTCGTGGTACTTCTAATGTATATATTTGTTATCGAAGCTTACCTCGGTCTAGCTCAGTCGTGAGTGAATTGGGAAATGCCCCCGTAAACAAACCCCCCACTACTAATTACTCCCAAAGAATTTAAATCATGTAAGGGATTCAAAATTTATTTAATTCTAAGAACATCTGTTAGTAAGAAAACAACGACTATAATATAAAATTCCTATTAGCTAAAACAAAGCTGAACATTACTCAATTACAAGCTACTAACTTAAAATCTATGTCGCGCCACTGGACCCGCTGTAAATTGGTATAATAAATTTTCGGTACCTTGTTTTTTGTCCTCGACACTATCGTTGCACTTTTATTGTTGCGAAGCCGGAAACCGAGGGGTGTGGGGTAATGGTCTTCCTTTCTGGTCCCAAATTGTTGGTTACTGCCAACAAGAATCGCCTTTTTAGCACGTATGCTTATGTACTTCGCACGTATGCTTCAATTTGGTAGCTGACTCGCACTTGTAGCTGCACACTTTATTGACAATCAATGGTAGCTGACTCGCACTTGTAGCTGCACACTTTATTCGCAATCAAGATGTGGGTTCGACGTTGCGTCTTAACCCTCGGACTCTCGTCGCCCGTCTTCCTCTCCGGTCCCTTGTTGTTTTTCACCCTCACAAGTACCCCTCTACCTCCGCTCTTCTTACACATCCGCACAAATACCATTTTAAACTTCTTGGAATTTAGCGGCCAGTGGTTCAAAATAAGTTGTAAACCAATATACAGTACTTCCTTCCTAATATTTAAAAAAGGACCCATTACAAAGAAACAAATGAGTCTATTCACACTATCGCTGTCGCTACGATATCGATACCATACCGCTCCAATAACGATACACCTCAAAGAATATTTTATCGGAGCGAGATCGGAATTGTCAAGTATTGTAGCGACAGTGTGAATACGTCTTCGATCTCAGTCCACTCCGTTTAGTGCTCGATTTGATGCAAACCACCAATTATTTTAGCAAGTATCATTTCAAATGTACCAGAATCCATTCTAAAATACTTTATGAATTTTTCTTCATCGTCAATTAAATGCCGATAGAACATGTAATATTCTCCTTCACTTTTTCGTGCTTTTAAACGTAGATGTAACCACATTCGTCTTCTTCTTTTTCTCTGTGTTTTGGTGCTTCTTGACCCATCGTCTAAAAGAATAGCTATCAAAGCTAATTCTTCAGTAGAAAAGTTAAAAAATGAGATTTTCACTATTTGCATCGAACTTGTAACATTGATGATTGATGAGAAACGACTGAAGCGAGACCGGAGCCTAAGGCTCGATCCACACTATAGTGCCGCTCTCGATACGGTCTCGATACGCTCTCGGTTCGATACAATATTCTTACAGAAAAACCAAATGAGTCTATTCACACTATCGCTGTCGCAACGATATCGATACCATACCGCTCTAATAACGATACACCTCAAAGAATATTTTATCGGAGCGAGATCGGACTTGTCAGGACTTGTAGCGACAGTGTGAATACGTCTTCGATCTCAGTCCACTCCGTTTAGTGCTCGATTTGATGCAAACCACCAATTATTTTAGCAAGTATCATTTCAAATGTACCAGAATCCATTCTAAAATACTTTATGAATTTTTCTTCATCGTCAATTAAATGGCGATAAAACGTGTAATATTCTCCTTCACTTTTTCGTGCTTTTAAACGTGGATGTACCCACATTCGTCTTCTTCTTTTTCTCTGTGTTTTGATGCTTCTTGACCCATCGTCTAAAAGAATAGCTATCAAAGCTAATTCTTCAGTAGAAAAGTTAAAAAATGAGATTTTCACTATTTGCATCGAACTTGTAACATTGATGATTGATGAGAAACGACTGAAGCGAGACCGGAGCCTAAACGGCAATGTGAATATGAGGAGATTGTATCGAATCGAGACCGTATCGAGAGCGGCACTATAGTGTGGATCGACCCTAAACGGCAATGTGAATATGAGGAGATTGTATCGAATCGAGAGCGGCACTATAGTGTGGATCGACCCTTAATGGGATGACACATCTGTTTATATTAATTTTACTTAAAGTTTGAAGCTCTCTTTCGTATTCTAACCATTGAGAATGCATTTCCAATGGTACAGATTCATCCCAGGACTCCTTCATATTCCGTAACCGCTGCATAATAAATTTTGCCTTGACCATCACGGGTCCAATAATTCCCAAAGAATCAAATATTCTCGCTGTCTGAGATAAAATATGCCGTTCGCTGATGCGCGTTTTTTTGGAAAATAGGATTTGTAGAAAATATTAAAATATCATTCTGGGCGCACCATTCTAATGCTAAGGTTCACACACTTTCTGATTCCGCCTTAGTCAATATTGTGGTTCTATTAGACACCTCTGAAATATTTTCTAGTAGTTTTGGACAATTTGACGACCATTTTCTTAAGTGAAATCCTGCCTTAGATAGAAGTGCGATTTTTCATCGCGTGTTGTAACCGTTGCCTCTAATGAATTTCTGCCGGTTAGTAAATCGTCAACGTAAAAGTCGCGTAAGGTTATCCTTGATCCCGTTGGAAAATTATCTGCTTCTTCGTAAGCTAATTGTCTTAAACATCTAATTGCTAAGAACGACTCTGGAGCAGTTCCATATGTGACAGTTTTTAATTCGTATGTGTTTATCGGTTGTTCATAGTCGTTTCGCCATAAAATTCTTTGTAATTTAGTTTCCGCATTATCAACCAACACTTGTCTGTACATGTTTTCAGTGTCCGCCGTCAAAACATACTTAAAAGTTCGAAATCTTACAATAATTGAAAACAAATCTTGTTGCAAAACTGGTCCAACCATCAAACTATCGTTTAGTGAAATCCCGCTTGTTGACTTTGCCGATGCATCAAACACAACTTTTAATTTCGTCGTAGAACTGGTATTTTTTAATTCTGCATGATGTGGTAGATAAAATGTTGGTGATTCGTCAGAAGATAGTTTGTCGTTTTCAATTAATTTCATATGACCTAATTTTAAATATTCAGACATAAACTTGGTGTACTCTATTTTTAGGTCTTCATTTCGACTTAACTTTCTTTCCAATGTAAGAAATCTTCTTAATGCCATTTCCCTTGTCTCTCCTAATTGTTGCAATTGTTCATTTTTTATTGGCAATTTTACATTAAATCGACCGGTTAGTTTCCGCGTAAATGTATTTATAAAGTGACTTTCACAGGCGTTTTCTTCCGCAGTTAAAACACGCTTCGATGGAATTTCTTCGATTTTCCAGAATTTTTCTAAAGTTTCTTCGAGTTTTTCGCCAACTGCTAAATTACATGATACCGGACGACAGGTAGATTGTCTTGTTGTTAGTTTTCCGGCTACTATCCACCCTAACTGAGTCTTCTGAAAATATGGTTGATCGTCACTCATTTTAATTTGGCCTACGCATAATAAACTTCAAAACAGTTCTGCGCCTATTAGCACTTGTATTTCATTTTATTTGTGAAACTCAGGATCCGCTAAACAAATATTTTTCGGAATCGGAATTTGAGAGGGTGATAGTGATACAATTGGTAAATTATCCGTAATTTTGTCGAGAACTAAGCAACGTATTTTTTCTTGAAAATTACTATGGTATGATTTAATCGTTATTTCTACCGCCTTAGTTATATGTACCGTCGCTTGATTGATTCCGATTCCGGGAGTGTTGATTTTCATCAATTTTTGAACAAGGTTTGCCGCGATGAAATGGGATTGAGATCCGGAGTCCAATAACACCCGGCATTTGTGGCTGTTTCCGCTGATATCAAAAATTCGCACTACAGCTGTAGATAACATAATATGAGCTACTTCGTTTGGTTGGTAGCTATGAGTAACAAGCACTACAGGTTCTTTTGTTGGAATTGTTTCAGCTACCCGATTAGTAGACGCAGCATTATCTGTGGAAGGGGAATTATTTAAAGGTGCAATACATGAATTTTGATGTAACAATGTATGATGTCTTCTCCTGCATTTTTTACAGTTGTAAGCTCGACATTCATAGGCTTGATGATTAGAAGATCGCTAACAATTCATACATACTCGGTGCAATTTTACCACGTCGAGTTTTTCTTGCAGACATTTTTCCGATAGTTTCGCAGTTTGATAAGTAATGATTTTCTTTACAACACAGGCAGGCTATATTTTTCACAAGCACATGTGACATCAACTTGTTGAAGCGTGGTTGATTGTTGTGTAACTTGCGGTACTTTGGCCCTTTTCGCGACTGAATCTAAAGTTTCACATTTGTGTTCCAAAAAATCGACTAGCTCTTGAAATTTCGGCAAATCTGTTTTTCCCAAAGTGTGTTTGTAATGAATGCACACACGCTTGTTTTTATGTTGACTTTATTCAATGTTCATTATACAACATACATGCGGTCGAATCCTCACTGCATGAGCGTTCAGCCGGGGACTGACGTCACTTTACCTGCTGTCGCTCACTTGTTGCCAACCTATCTCCCTGGCATATAGCCAACATATCTTACATTCCCTCTCTTAAGTTATTTACAGGGTCCAATAATCTGAATCTTATCTCTAGTTGGCTTGAACACTAAACCAATTATTAAACTAAAAAAAAAAGTTGACTTGAACACTAAACCAATGATTAAACTAAAAAAAATTCTATTAAATTATTCGCTATATTAAAGCTTATATCTAGCCGGCTCTTTTATTTTATTTCGATCTCTCAATATCATTTTTGATTCCCCTTCATTGGTTATTTTGTTTCCACTATTATTATCATTATTCTGAGTATCACAGGAGATATTCACACCATCATGAAAATTTGGGTGCAACCCATTTGCATTCTCAGCATCCACATTCGGACTTTGTACCTCGACTGGAAATGGGTTACCTCCACTATCTATATTTACAGGGTAGTTATTAGAGCCTAGGTCGTTCCTTGAATTATTGCCTCTGATTATCAGATGCTGCCTCGTCCTTCGGTAATTTACTTTACTGCTGTCATCACTAACAATGAATGATCTTGGCTCATTACATTTCTTTTTTATTTTTCCTTTTTTCCAATTATTATTATCATCTATTTTATACAACACCTGATCACCTACGTTACCACCCGTTAACGAATTAGTACCTCTGTCATAATACGATTTTTGTTTAAGCTGTCTTTGTTTCAGTGTTTTTTGTAACTCATTTTTGTTTAGAAGATTGCTAGATATCGGTAAATTGTCCTTCAGTTTTCGACTGAATAACATTTGCGCTGGAGACAAGCTAATGTCGGGTATTGGGGTGTTTCTATATTTTAATAGGAATATGTATATGCCATCTAAATTGCCTGATTCCCGGTAACACTTATTCATGGCAGTCTTGGCTATGTTTACTGCTTTTTCAGCCATCCCATTACTCCTTGGATAATTAGGGCTAGATGTCGTTATGTCTATATTATTTCTAGAAAAATATTGTCTCATCTCATACGAATTAAATGGCATATTATCTGCTATAACCCTATCTGGAAATCCATGACAGGCAAATATGTTGTTGAGAGCCTTCTTTACGTCATCAGATGTTTTACCCCTTAACTTCCGTAACTCTATCCACTTTGAATAGTAATCCACTACCACTAAATATCCCCCTCCTCTAAACTCTAAAATGTCCGTGCCTACTTTTTCCCATGGCCGCTTCGGTATCTTATGGGGCAACAACGGTAACCTAGCACCCTTGTTTCTTACTGACTCGCATATTTCACAGTTCATTATTAACGCACTAATGTCGGATGACATACCTGGCCAGTAAAGCCTTTCCCTCGCCCTTTCCTTGCATTTCGTAATACCTAAATGACCCTGGTGTATTTGTCTTAGAACGTCAGGTTGCAATAATTTTGGTACTATAACTCTATCCCCATAGAATAACAACCCTTCTAGCTCACTAATTTCCTCTTTAATTCTGTAACAGGTCTTTAATTTGGAATTCATATTTTTTTCATTCTTTGGCCACCCCTCCTTTAAATGCCCCAATATTGTTTTTAAATTTATGTCCTGTTGTGTTGCTTGTGTGAACTCTATTTTCTTTTTGTCAGCTAGTGGCAATGTTTTAGCAAGGCTATGCACTACATAGGCCATCCCTTTATCATCAATTACCTTATCTTTCAGGGCCGCTCTTGACAATGTATCAGCTATAAACATCTCCCTACCTGGTGTGTATACTACATCTAATTCATACTTCATTAACCTCAGTCTCATTCTTTGCAACCTAGATGGTACTTTGTTAATATCTATTTTAAAAATGGATACTAGCGGCTTATGGTCGGTGTTTACCGTAACCAATTTACCATAGATATAATATTCAAATTTCTCTGCTGCAAATACAATCGCACTTAACTCACATTCGATAGGTGCATACCTTTTTTCGCAATCTGTTAGCGTCCTAGAGGCATATGCTATAGGCCTACCATCTTGCAAAAGACAAGCCCCTAATCCATTTTTACTCGCATCGCATTGAATTGTGAACGGTTTATTTACTTCAAAATGTTTAAGGACGGGTGCATCTGTTAATAACTTTTTTATTTTGTTTACTGTCCTTGAATGCACCTCTTCCCATTGCCAGAACACATCATTACGTGTTAAAATTCTTAGCGGTGCAGTTAATTCCGGCAGACTTGGCAGAAACTTACCCAAGTATTTCCCTAGCCCCAAAAATCGCAATAGCTCTTTTTTATCTTTTGGATTTTCTAACTTAACTATAGCACTTATCCGTTCTTGATCTGTTTGTATTCCCTTTCCCGATACCACAAAACCTAACAACTTTATCTCTTAATTTATACTGAAACTTTTCTTTATTGAACGTTCTTCCGTGTTTTTCAGCAGCCTGTAAGACTTGCTTTAAAATTGAATCATGTTCCCGTTCGTCACGACCGGCTATTATTAGATCATCGATGTAGATCTGGTTGCCTAATTATGCCCCCAAAAAATTCAGTGTTCTTTTTTTGAAACACTTCATGAGCCGTATTTATGCCAAATGGTAGTCTCGTAAACCTGTATCTACCAAATGGAGTTGCAAATGTACAGCATTTGGATGATTCCTCGTCCAACTCTATGTAATGGTACTCCCTTTTTAACTCTTTGTGGATGCCCTCCAGCTAGCTCAGTGATGTCTGCAAGGCGGTCCAGGTAACGGGTAGCTTTCCCAACTAATAACCTTCTTTACTCTTTTGCTCACTTCGCAGAATAAAAGCCTAAACGCACTTATAATGTGATTTTTTATTATAAGAAATTATCCTATCGACCCTACCTAGCTAATTATTCTAAATACAAACAGATCAAAACACGAATATACGAACTTAATTCTAACTTATCTTAACTGGTGGCTCAGGGCAAGGTGGCGTCCGTGGTAGTTCGATGGCTGGGCGGGATGGTTCCGTCCTGAGGTAGCCGGCAATAGACAGTCCGCTCGAGTCCTGGTGGACTTGGATTCCCACACACGTTGGATTTCGCACTTATTGTTAGCCGCACTAACGCACGCGAAAAACACTTATTGCGCGTCGCCTTCTTTTCGCTAACTCAATGCTACTTATTCGCTTTTCCCACAACCTGCGACGAGGGGTGGTTTTTCTACGTGGGTTCTCTTCGGCCACTCGGTGCCGTCTGCCTCCACTTTTCAAGTCCACACTCGTTCTTTTTTGCTATTTTCTCACGCCTCTCTGGGATGCTGCCGATGGCCTCAGGCTACTTGGATGGTCCGGCGTCTCCTACGTGACCGGAACAAAAGGTCGATCCCGCCGCCCGGACGCCTACCTCTCGCCGTTTTACTAAAACTACTGTCCAATACAGCTTTACAAGCCGCTAAGTGCATTTAGGTTTACCATAATGTGATTTTCCAAGAAACCCAATAGTCAGAAAAGCTGACCCATTACATCTATCTGATAGAATGAATCTTTTAGGTGTAAAATTGAAAAAAAATTCTTTCCTTCAAGCTCCCCTATTATTTCCTCTGGTGAGGGAATCCGATAATGTTCACGCTTAATTGCCTCATTCAGGTCTGCCGGATCTAAACAAATCCGCACTGTTTTGTTTGGCTTTTCCACTACTACGATGTTGTTAACCCAATCGACCTTTTTAATCACTTGAGCCCTTTCAAATTTTTCTAACGCTTCCTTAAACGAAGCTTTCTGGAATTCTGCGTGCCGCTTTTATACAAGGCTGGACCTCCCCTTTCAAAGTAAATTTAAATGGGTTACCCGGAAATCTGCCTAAACCCTCAAACGCTTTTGAAAACTGCCTTATTATATCCTTCTTATCATCTAGCCTCGTCTTGGCTACATTATCAACTACTTCAATCAACCGACACTTTAAGCGTGTCTCCAACCCAAGTAATGGTTTCGTATTCGAGTCTACTATATAATATGGTAAATTTACTTTCTTACCCCTGATCTCGCAGACTAAATCTACCAATCCTCTCACTTGAATTTTGGATCCTCCATACGCCACCAACTTGATGTTTTTTACCTGCCGGGTTTGATACCTTGTTTCCTGGCCTCTTATACACTTCTCGTGCTCATTAACGGGCAGAATGTTACACTGTGCCCCAGTGTCCACCTTAAAACCTACAAAGTGATCATTTATTAATATACCCTCTACCATTTCATCTATACATGTATCTATTTTATGAACAACTATAGAGTCTATAAAAAACGTGTCGTCTTCATCGCTCTCGTATAACCCTCCATCCAGAGTGTTGACTGTCTTTTCATCTCTCTTCTTTGCAAGACACCTGGCTTCAAAATGATTTAATCTTCCGCAATAATTGCATTTCTTTCCATACGCAAGACATTCACCCTTTCTGTGGTTCATTGCACACCAGCTACAGTCACATATTTCTTCTTTCCCATGTTTTTACTTATCCCTCATCGATACACCACCCCTTTTCCATTCGTTGGTTGCTTTATTTTCTCTTCTTTGGATTCGGTCCACCTCTATAGGTTTATCCTCTCTGGCCATATCTTGCATCTCTTTTCGACTGCTTTCAAACACCCTACATATCTCCCGTGCTTTCTCCAATGTTAATTTGCTTTCACCTAGTAGTCGTTCTCGCAGACGGTTATCCTTAACACCCATGACTACCTTATCTCGCACCATTTCACTTTCTTCCTTATATTCACACCTCACAACTAAGGATTTTAACTCGGTAATAAAGTTTTCGATTGACTGTCCTTCCTTTTGATTGATATTTAAAAACTTATATCTCTCATACGCCACGTTTTTTCTAGGTTCGCAAAATTCTTCGAATAATTTCACCACATCCTCCAATTTGGCAGTTATTTGGCCTTATTTACCTTAAATGTGTTGTAAATCTCGATGCCTTCATCTCCAATCAGATTAAGCAGGATTGCTATCTTTTGACTGTCTGTTGCTTTGTCCTTGCCGGATGCCTCCATAAATAATTCCAATTTTTGGTACCATGCGGTCCAGTTTTTTATCACATTTCCACTATTGAAGTCCATCGTAATTGGTGGCCGAAATCCTTCCATCCTCTTTACCTATTCTTTGTTTCACCTGACACCATGTAATGAATGCACACACGCTTGTTTTTATGTTGACTTTATTCAATGTTCATTATACAACATACATGCGGTCGAGTCCTCATGAGCGTTCAGCCGGGGACTGACGTCACTTTACCTGCTGTCGCTCACTTGTTGCCAACCTATCTCCCTGGCGTATAGCCAACATATCTTACAGTGTTCCCATTCCTTGATAGTATTATGATCCAGTTTAATTGTTATTAGATGATTAGATAATTAGGTCATCCCTGTGCTCCGTAGGTCTTGAAAGTGATTTTAAAACTAACATGTGCTTTACCACGCCGTCGGGTAGTTGCCGCAGATTCGAATTGTTTTCTTTAAAACCGATCGGAAGTTCAAAAATTGCTTTTATATGATCTTTGACTATCAATCGCTTGTTATCGTAGCGCTTTTTTTAGCAATCTGCCAGGCGTGTTGTGAAATCATCTTTTTGATTTTCGATGTCGAAAATAATTGTTACATGTATTCCGACGCCGCACTCTTCCACCATCAACGTCGATTAAGGTCCGCCTCGGTGGGCGAAATTCATTTAATTCATTTGAAAAAATGAAGGGTATAATAGACAATCTTCCATTTTCTGCCTGAATCTGTCTTCTTACGGTATCCCCATTGACAATGACATCAGCATCTGCGATAAACGGCGGCATAGTTTTGCACTTACGTTTCAAATTCGACTGAAAGCGCCTTAACTCTTGAATTAGATGAGTTTTTACCCCAAACCTAACCTAAGAAAGACAATCTCCGGCTATAGAAAATTATATAAATATCACAGCTGGTTGGATGAATTTTGAATATTTTATCTGTTATATAATTATAGTCATTAGTACTATATTAATTACGTTTATTTACACTAACTACAAGTTTAGAATACATGATTACAAGCGTCGCTTTATACATCTGGTGCGATGTCCAATTCTCGCTGCACCAATGCAATGTCATGTGACATGCCCCCCTTTGTTAAAATACATTCCCCTTAATATGTAACATAGTCCTTCAATTTCGATGGCACGTTTATTATGCGCCCACGTACTGAAGTCTTGCCTGTAGGTCGGTGCCTGCGGTGCTGGAATTTTCTGTCCGTAGAGTAGCGGAAGGCTGGGGTCGGCTTCTCCAAAGGACTGGAATTTATCATTTTCCTACATTTTCCATTTCCTCTTAGCAACGAATGTTTTCAGCTTGGGTTGATGTAATTGGGGTTTTCCTGGGTGAAGTAGTAATTGCGTTATGGAAAGGATGCAGATGAACTCTGTTCCTGCGGTAAACACTTCCATCGTTTGTTTTTACAATGTAGCTTTGTGGGGTTGCATCTGCTTTAACAGCTTCACCTGGAGTCCAGTTTCTAGTTGACTTTTGTACTAAGACAGGTTCTAAGGCTGATAAGTTGGGTTGGGGTCTTGTTTCTATCGTAATAACGAGCCATAATGTCTTGCTTGTTGTGAGGAATGTCAACTATTTTTTCTGTATCAAACAGGGGCTTTAGTGCCATTCTTGACTGTGGTAATTAAGTTTTGAACTTCCTGCCTATTAACATCTGCCGGAGAGGGTAGATTCTGCTTAGGCGTGCTGTTATACTCCATTGTTACTAGGTATGGGTGTTTATCTGGAGTTTTCATTAGCAGTGCCTTTATTGTTTGAACATGCCTCTCAATTAAGCCATTAGACTGTGAGTATGTCGGACTTGAAATGACTTGCTCTATATCCAAATCTTTGAGAAAAAGTTTAAATTTGGTCGAGTCAAATGGCGGTCCGTTATCGGACATTATGACTCAAGTAATCCGTGTCACTTAAATATCATCATCAAGGCTTCACTAACGGCAATAGCATCTTTGCGTGACATGGCAACTAATTCAACAAATTTTGAATGGTAATCACAAACAACTAAATAGTTTACATTTCTAACTTGTACAAAGTCGATGCCGATCTTCTCCCAAGGTAACAGGTACAGGATGTGGATGAAGTGGTTGTGCACTATTTGATCTGCTGTATGTTGCACAAGTTATACAGGAAGATACTACATTAGTTATGTGTTCATTTATACCTGGCCAAAATACAGTTTGCTGAGCTTTCCTTTGGCACGAATTAATTCCTTGGTGCATTTGATGTATCTTGTTTAACATGTCTTCTCGGTGGCCCTTGGGATTACGAATTTTATTGGTGTCCTCTAAATAGGCAATCTTGTAATTCATAAATCTCATCTTTATAGGGTTTTGCAATTGCTTCCACCGAAGACAGTTGATTAGGCCAGCCATTTCTTAAGTAATAACGTACAGCTTCAAGTTCTTCATCCGTGTCTATGCTATTTTTCAAAGCTTCTCTTTTTTGATCAGACAACAAAATGATGGATCTTAACCGGAAGTCATTTAGATAATCAGTCGATTGAGTGGTTTCCATTGGGGCTCTCGACAACAAATCTGGAATATGTAAATCTTTGCCAGGAATATATTGTAAAGTTATGTCTAATAACTAATCGCTGTAGATAAAGATTCAATAGGTTTTTTAACTAGACCTATGAGTGGTGTATGATCAGTTTTTGCAACGATAGATATATTTCAAAATATTCGTAACCTCAAAAAAATTTCCGACGTAATTTAAGCTGTTGTGATATTATAAGTGAAAATTCAATTAAGGTATGGTTTTTACAATACAACACAAAACATTTATGATTAAATCATATTTTCGAAATGGTGTTCGAGAGAACGACGAATGGATTTACAGTGCGGTGCCATGCGGAATTTCGGCAACAATTTCCAGATATTGCTGTCCTTGAAGGAGATTTTTACAGCGCACTTAGAAGATGTCTTCATGTATTCCGAGATACAGGGAGCATTACTCATAGAGATAGAGCTGGAAGGCTAAGAGTTCGTACTCAAAATACAGTTGATGATGTTCGTCAACGTTTGAACGAGCAACCCACTACATCACGTACTACGTACACTTTCACAAGAGACTGGTTTATCATTAGAAACTTGCCATACTATTGTCAAAAAAGATTCAATGCTGTTCCCATACAAAATTCTTGCTTTACATGAGTTGCTGCCAGCAGATTACAATAGGATAATTTTGTATTGTCAGTGGTTCCAACATAATTTAATGAACAACGACGAATTGCTAAATTTAACGTTTTTTTTTCTGACGAGGCCTGGTTCGCCCTTTCGGGGTATATAAACTCACAGAATATGAGGTTATAGAGTGTTGCAAATCCACATACTTTTCACGAATCGCCCCTTCACCCGTTACAAGTTGGTGTTTGGATTGCTATGTCTCGAAGACATATTATCGGACCCATATTTTTCCACGAAACTGTTACTGCTCAGAGATACCGGAATATTGTACGTAAATTTATTAATCGGCTTCATGAGAATGAGCTCCAGCAAGGCTACTTCCAACAGGATGGCGCGACGGCCCACACCGCTCAAGAGACCCTCAATTACCTTCGTGAATTTTTTGACGATCGAATAATTAGTTTACGTTCAAATCCAGAATTTCCACCTAGATCACCAGGCTTGACTGTTTTAGATTACTTTATATTCCCTTATCTGAAAAATAATGTATACAAGACCCCTATTAATAATATCGAGGAACTGCAAAACAGAATTACGGAACAGTGTGCCAATATAACTCCTCAAATTGCTTATAAATTTGTGTCTGCAGGAAAACGATGGTTATATTGAACAGCTTCTTTAGTTTTTTATGTTTATTTTTCTGTACCGGTGAAATAAAAAAATTATAATTTCCAATTTTAATGATTACCTGCTTGTTATGATATGTTTAATAAAGTAGTAATTTAGTTGTTACTGTATTGTTACTGTAAATTGATGAAATAAACCACGGAGGAAACACAAAGCTAAAGCTTAATATCAATTTCAATTGTCAACAATGTCAATTCAATCACATATTCACAGCATAGAAAAGAACTAACATTAGTCACAGCCATTTTGCGCAGACACGCAGATAGCTGCATTCGGTAAACACCTCTAACAGTTTTGCGGTTATTAGGATCTCACTTCCACCCGCGCCGATGGTTATTATCGATCTCTTTCCGCTAGCAAAATGAGTTGGTAGAAGTACATTACGGAACACAGCCAATATAAACTGAAATTATTTTTGGTTTTCCGGGATAGGCAACCCAATTAACGTTCTGGCATACAATAATTTTATAGTTCTCAGAATATATCTGATTTTGGCACTTCTAATTAGACCCTTTCAAATTTATAGTTTTCAATTACCTACTATTTGAATATTAAATTTTCAATTTGTGTTTAGAAATTATATTTAAGTAATTGTATGATGGAATAAAAACGACAAATAACTTATTCAACATTTAAAGTTTTTAATGTGTTTCAAAATTATATGACGCCAGTTTGTTTAATAAAGTTCTCAATTATTCTAATGCACTTATGGTTGGACAGTGAATATTAAAAATACTAAAATCAAATGGACCAGTTTTTATTAACATATTTGAAAATTAATCACATTCGTATGAAATCGCTTTGTTATCCTTCTTTTTAAAAAAGTACAACATTCCATTTTTATATCGAAAGACACCATTTACATCAGATGGAACGCCAGGAAATAGTTCATTAATAATATTCCGTGTCGTTTACTTTTCAAAGTGCACTCATCCAGTTCGATATAATAATAATTATCGTAAAATATAAAAGTGCGTCCAGTACCTATATGTAATAAAAATTGTTTGAATTTTTTTTATTAGTGGGTACCCCCAAATCATGAATGTTCTCAGATCGTATCAGTATCAAACTATCTATTAGATAAAATTTAATTTCATCTATAATCACGACGTCCCCAGATGGTCTCTGATAAATGTGAGAAATTTGTTTTACAAGTGGTAAATATTCAGAAATTAGTTTTGGATCTCTATATCTTTTATCATTTATATTCATCAACCAAACCCACTTTTTATAAAATATATACATGTGGTGATTAGAAGTTATTAATAATTGATTTGGATATTTTATAGAACACAAATCAATTGCTAAAGAAGCTGGTTCATCTGGTTTTTTAGTTGTCATGCTTGGTAACTTGGTAGATGTATCAGGAATACCATATAAATATTGAATTGCAAATACATCATCTTTAGTAATATTGACTCCATCCTCATAATAAGGATACATTAGAGCCGATTAGTGTCCAAATTAGGAAGCACAGCAAAAGGCAGGTATTCATTACTTATTGGAGATTTACATAAGTTATTAAAATAATTTTTTTTTCTGTCAGAATTTCAAAATTAGCAAATAGCTGGAAAAACCTTAAAAAGGAAGCATCAAACCTTCACTTGCAACTACTAAGTTTGGCAAAACTTTTATACAACGTGAAAAGCTTAATATTCAAACTATTAGCCACCTTAAAGTATCCAAAATTGGTGCCACTACCCTACACTAATGTTCTCCTTTGGTCTTTGGCCATGTATTCCGGCCCCCGTGCCTTCTGCTGTGCGGGAGCCGTCTGTGTACTAGACAAGTCCCCTGGACACCTGAGGTGGGGTTCCTTGAACCCAGTCATTGCGATTGTATCTCACAGTGAACGGTTTGTCAAAGAAATACTCTGGAATGATATAGTTGGTACCCATTTGAAATATGGGGACTACTACTTCCTGTATTCGTTTGTGTCCATATCGGTCTTGGCTGGCGTGCCAGTTGCCGATAGATTTCATTCTATGTGCTCCAATTCGGGTTTCCCCTTATATATATATATATATATATATATATATATATATATATAT
>JABXWE010063397.1:0-11279 GCA_014611495.1 Limonius californicus
ATGTAATGTCGGCCTACTAATTAAATTCTCCATAAATGCAAAGACATCGTCAACGTTGCCAAGTATAATATTCTTTAAGTGTCTCGTGTGAGGAAACTAAGCACTATAGGAAGTACGTGTTAGTGTTTTTGAGGACTGTATTTCTTACAGAAGAGTGCTACCTGAAGCTTTTAAGGTATTTAAAGGACACCCTGTATAATGGGCATTGAATCCTTGCAGGTATAGTTTTCTATATGTCGTGTAACGTATAAACTGCGCTAGTTTCTTTAATAGGTATAATGTGTTACTTGACGTATAAAATACAAAATGCATTGGTTCCTTGAAATCATAATTTTCTTATTGGTTCTATAACGTATAAAATGCATTGGTTCCTTGCAGGCATAATTTTCCTATTAATTTTATAACGGATGAAATGTATTCATAGAAGGTCTAATTTTCCTATTCATTCTATAACGTATAAAGTGCATTGTAGCATTGATTCCAAGGTATAATTCTTCTATTGGTTCTATAACGAGTAAGATTGATTAGTCCCTGGAAGTTATAATTTTCCTATTAGTTCTATAATGAATAAACTGCATCGATTCCTGGAGGGTACAATTTACGTATGGGTTCCATATCGTATAAAATGCATTGGTTCCCAGAAGGTGTAATTTGCCTATTTGTTCTATCACGTATAAAATGCATTGGTTCCTAGAAGGTACAATTTTCTTACCGGTTCTATACAGTATACGGTGGATCGGTTCATAACAAGGCAATTTGTCTTATAACATATAAAATGCATTAGTTCCTAGAAGGTATAAGTTGCCTATTGGTTCTATAACGCATAAAATGCATTGGTTTCTAGCAGAACTACTTGTGTTATAACGTATAAAATGCATTGATTCCTAGAAGGTATAATTTTCCTAATCGTTCCATGTTGTATAAAATGCATTGAATCCTAGAAGGTATACTTTTCCTATTGGTCCTATAACGAATAAAATCCATTAGTTCCTAGAAGGTATAATTCCTATCGGTTCTATAGTACACAAAATGCATTGGTTCCTAAAAAGAATAATTTTCCTATTCGTTCTATACCGTATAAGATGTATCGGTTCCTAGAAATTATAATTTTCCTATTGATTCTGTAATGTATAAAATGCGTTAGTTCATAGAAGGTATAATTTTCCTAATGGTTCTATAACGTATAAAATGCATTGGTTCCTAGAAGGTATAATTTTCCTATTGATTCTATAATGAATAAAATCCATTAGTTCCTAGAAGGTATAACTCCTATTGGTTCTATAGTACACAAAATGCATTGGTTCCTAAAAGGAATAATTTTCTTATTGGTTCTATACCGTATAAAATGTATCGGTTCCTAGAAATTATAATTTTCCCATTGATTCTGTAATGTATAAAATGCGTTATTTCATAGAAGGTATAATTTTCCTAATGGTTCTATAACGTATAAAATGCATTGATTCCTAAAAGATATAATTTTCCTATTGGTTCTATAATTAATAAAATCCAATAGTTCCTAGGAGGTGTAATTTGCCTATTCGATCTATAACGTATAAAATGTATTTGTTCCTCGAAGGTATAATTTTTCTATTAGTTCCATATCGTATAAAATGCAATAATTCCTAAAAGGTATAATTTTCCTATTGGTTCCATAATGAATAAAATCCAATAGTTCCTAGAAGGTGTAATTTGCGTATTCGTTCTATAACGTATAAAATGCATTGGTTCCTAGCAGGTATAATTTTCTTATTGGTTCTATAGGGTATACGATGCAGCGATTCCTAACACGGCAATTTGTCTTATAACTATAAAATGCATTGATTCCTAGAAAGTATAGTTTGCCTATTGGTTCTATAACGTATAAAATGCATTGGTTTCTATAAGGCATAATTTTTCTATTTTGGTTCCTACATCTTCTACTATAACTCATTATTACGTTGTCCAAACGGATAAAACCACCTCATTGTTCTACAACATTAGTGATTAGAAGAATAACGATTACGTGTTACAGGAAGCTCTAGGGTTTCGCAGCTCTAAGAAATATGGTGTGTAAATATTATATGGTCATATACATTCTGGTTATGATTGATACATCCCAGCTAGTAGTAGGTTTACAAACAGTAGTGGCAATATTTAGATGTTTGGCACATACTATTTAAACTTATTTTTTATATAAAACTTCATATTATTCTAATTTATTAAAAATATTGATTAATTTCAAGAAGCGATGTTAATTTAATTTTGCTGCAATGGTTATACCAAATTGTACATTATTATAGGGCTATTCTCTTTTCGAAGATGGAAATCATGTCAAACTAAATTTTAAAGTATAAAGTTTTGCCCTGTTGTACTTCTTGATAGGAACAGCAAAGTCAATATGTTGCAATGAGCGATATTAATTCTACATTTTTATAAGTTTGAAGCATGAAACCGACAGCAACGGCGAGTACGTTGTAAAAGCAGCTAAATGGTTCCGCGCAACGCATGTCCCGCTATAGGTGCTACTGATTCGCTTACTGATTTATACCAGTTGAGGTCGCACTGCATGCTGCAAATGAAATATCTTCCCAGTAAACAAAAACGACAACATCCGCCCATCCATTATACTAATAAGGGTGTAAATCCCGGTGGTTAGCGAGTGGCTACCGCCACTGCGCGCCAGCTATAGCTGAAGATGTCAGGGGCGAACAATTTATTGACACCGTTAATTATAAAAGTGTTACGTTTTTGCCGTAATACAACCCTAAACATCCTCTTCACCTTCTTGAATCGCTCGATCGCTTTTTCTCTCGCAATATCCGAAATGTAAATTCACGGGAAACGCCAATTGGAAAAAAGCGCTTCGTCGTTAATTTTATAATTGAACATCTGGTCAATTTTAATAAAAGAAGCGGCCTGGAAAGCGCACGAATTATTGTTGTACTTAAAAACTTTATTGGCAATTAAAAAATGAGAAACCGATGTCTGAAACCCTTATACAGCGAATACTGTATTTTTAAAGTCAAACCACTTCGTTGCATCAACTCATAATTAGAGTTCGGCAATATTACCTCCAAATGATAAAAAGCACGGCATAAGCCAACAAGTTTGCATATTAGTATTAATAAAATAATAATTGCACTGCTTACATTACACTCAAGATGTATACCAATATTATTCCTTTTATTTTATACACGAAATACATACAGGGTGAATAGTTTTAAGAAGCTATTCAAAATTTAAATGCAAAAAATGGCGGTTGAATGATTGTGTTTGATATAGTGGTGTGAACGATCGGAATATTTTAAGGACATACGTATGACCACTCAAAAAAATAATCCATAAGAATCGTATTTAAAATCTTAGAATCGGAAACGGTTTTATAGTTGTAGAATTGAGTCTTGAAATCCGATTCTTCGAATCCAGAAATAAAAATCAACTATTCCATATTCGATTAAAAAGCATTATAATTATTCGGGTTAACTGACAAATGCTGAATTATATGTTATTCGGATTATTCGAGTACAATTTCTAAGTGGTTAGCCGGGTAGAATTAACATCTTGGTAGCAAGAAAAATGTTTAAAAATGACAAGTACGTATAATCCTAGGTAGGGTAAAAGGTTCGAAAAAATAGCTTGAATCAAAATTTGCATATTAGCAAGGTACAATACAAATAACATTGCACTTTAAAAAGTTTCATTATAGAGAAATTAGTTAGGTAGAAGGTCAAAATATATAAATTATATTGTAATTACTTTCTACTAATAACTTTCTTCGTAACAAGTAACGATAACTAATAAATTAACAAACCATAAAAGTATTTTAGCTATATTCTGTTAGATAGCCGAAAGGTACGTCTTATCTTACTTGTCGACAATATAACATAAACTCACATACGGCATCTTCAGGTAGCTGTAAACAGTTGCAATTTTTGATGCATTCATATTTGCCCTATACAGACTAAATAGCATATACTTAATCTTAAAATATTTCAAACCTCCTAAGCATTAACGAGAAATTTGTTTGCAGCTAGGCATACCTAATTTCTTAAAACGGTTTGTAAAATATATAACAGTTAAGTGTAGATTAAATTCATTATATGCAAGATAAAATAAAAATTTTTCGAAATTACAAAGTTGCAAACACCACTTTAGATTTTCTGTACCAAAAGGGTATTTTTTTACTTTAAACCGGATTCTTATTATTACTGAATTTTTAGAGAAGAAGTGGTAACAACCACAAGCTTCAAAAGACTGAATATATAAATATTTTTCCAGGGGGTTTCCTGAAATATGTCGTCTTTATACAGGTCTAGGAAATAACTTTATATTTCTCACAAAAGCTTGTCGCAAGTCCTTCTACGAGTGTAAAGGAATTTTTTTAAGTGCAAAACATTTTAGATTCCTTATAAAGTAGAAGGTATACCGGTTACACTGAAAGTGTTACAACCTGGAAAGCGATTATTGGAAGTACAGAACCGGCCAATAGATTTTTGTCAGCAATGTTCAATTTTCAAGATCCAACACAACAACCATACAAACTAAAACAAGAGTGCGATTCCCAATTTTCCAATAGCAAAAATATTGTTAATTCTGATCGGCAACCGATACTAAAATTGTAAAACATAGCAGAACCAATTCTTGAGGTTAAATAATCGGTTCAGAATCTGAACTCGGGTCCATTTGACAGTACTAATTTCTAGGCAATAATTTGGTCCTTTTTATCACTAAGAATCTGTTCAGTTAGGATAGCAACACCCAAATCAATTAAATTTTAGAAGAATACAACCGTTACGTCACTGGAAAGATATTTTGTCGGCAATTTTTAACTTTGTAGTTCAGCTAAACTTTGCACTCCGTATATTTCACTTTTACCTAATTAGCAATTTCAATCAAAATGTATACAAACCTCGACACGATTCTTATATACCGTTTAACCGTAGCAAAAAAGGAAATTGCGATTCTCCGTTACATTAATTTCATGTTATTATTGCCCTTATAGTTAGTCATCACGCTATAATAATAATGTTGGAATTATTATCACTTTTTGTAATTACGGTATACACAGTATTCAACACTATTATTATTGGAAAGTGTAATAACAATAATTTAGCAGCCCTCTTGATTATTTTCGACAGCGCGTTAAAGTAACGCATGATTTCATCGCACACACATACTAAATATTAAAATACTAAAGCCTACAGGTGTGTAATATACAAAAAAGTCGATGCTAATGTGCGAAATTCATAATCAGAAATCTATTACAGTCCGTCATATACTCTATAATTAAATAATTGTACAGCTGTTATTACGTTAGCTATAATTGTGACTTGTCATAGCACTACAACTTTTCTATAAATCAAACACTCCTTTAACATCTACTGCAATAAAATTATAAAGAACATGTCAACATTTTCCTAAACTTTCTGAATTTCCTTCCTTGATGTAACGCAGAAGCAATTAACAGCCAGGATTAATTCCTATTTTGTTTTCCTTCAAATTAAGATTATATAAAAAACATATATGCATTTGCAATATATATGAAATACTGCTTCTCCTTTGAGTGGTTTGTCTCTTAGGAGAAAAAGCGATTTTCTCTCATATGACCTTGCAACGCGTTTTAAAGCAGCACAGTCATAGAGGACCTACAGCTTAACGTGGGGTTCGAACCAAAGGAAATGAGAAGATTTACTAGGCAGAATAATTCACTGGTTTGTTTTGCGAAAGAGACCGACAATTAAGAAATGGACGTTCCGGTAGTAGAAATTGAACCCCAAACCTTCAGCGTGAAGTCTAACCTCTAGCCCACGACCGCCTAGAAATGCTGATATGATTTTAAATAAGTATCTGTAGTAGGTATTTATTTTTAGGTAAAAGTCTAAGACATTTGTTGATACTAGAATAAGACCAATTATTCCATAATTTTATACCGTGAGAGCAATGAAAACCCAAGTCAAAAACACCCTTGGAATTTTAAAGTCTTGATTAATCTGTAATTATAAAGATGTAAATATAATAAATATTTTAAACTATCATACAATAATAATTAACAGTTTACATTTCAAAGTTTATAAGGTTATTTACTTAATTATTTAATAGGAATTGAAGATTAACGCTTTAGTTTGCCAGTGTTCGTTAGTTACATTAAAGGTTACATTGTTGTCTCAAGTGTTCTGTGGTCCATGTGGTCGAAGTAGTGAGGTTATGCAGTTATGGGCTACGTAAATAAACATTTATTTGAAATAAAATTGTTGCGTACACATTTACAGAACAAAGTAAATAAAGGATTTTGAATAAAGATGTTGAAAATGCTGACCACTGTTTTCTAAACATAAATGCACTCTTCCCTCAAGATTTTCAAACACATTCACCAGAGTATCAGGAGTAAGTTCATCTAACTTTTGTGAAATAGCATTTTGTAAATCTTCTATATTCTGTGGTCTATTACTAAATATATTGTTTTTATGTAAGGGAATAGAAAGAAGTCTGGAACTGTAAGATCGAGTGACCTTGGTGGAAACAAATGTCTACTAATTAACCGATCACTATAAAATTCCTGTAAAAATTTTGTCCTGCTGTAAGTAACCATTTCTAATTTCATCACGAAGTACATTGAAAAAGGGGGTTAAGATATTCTGAAGATAATAATCGGCAGTTATTCGTCCTTTTTAAACAGCGACCCATAAACAGATCTTTTGTGTTTCCTTAAACATATCGGGATTATCTGCCCATAGTCTCATATTTTGGCTGTAAAGATACCCAAGCGGTGAAACCAGTTTTCATCACTGAACCAAGGAAGTTCCGATACCCTATTATTATTTATATAAGAACAATGACAATAGTTTGTTCTAGGCTGGAAATACCGCGGTAAAAGTTGATGAACCAATTGCATTTTGTATTGAAACATGCTCAAATCTTTTTTTTTTAATTGTGTGACAAGTACCGTATGACAAATCAATTTCTTGGCTTAGTTTTCTGATCGGCTTAGCAGGAGTTGCTTCCATGATATCCCTAACCTTATCAATAACTTCTGCAGTTCTTTTCACAGGTCTTCCTGATATCTGTTTCCTTTCAACGCTTCCACTTTGCAGCCTGATCCGTATAAATCTGCTGAAATTCTGAGAAACAGGTTTGAAATGAATATTGCCATTAATCATTTTCATTCTTTGTACCATTATGAAAATAAGTTTCTAGTATGAAAATTATATGTTCGGCTGTTAACTTCTTTAAATTCACAGTATTGTAATACGGAATTGTATTGACTTTTGCTGTAATCAATTAATTAAATAAATATCAAAATAAAATTTGAAGTGTAAACTGTCAATTGCCGGCCTCGGTGGTCTAGTGGTTAGCGCGTTTGCCTTTAGATCTGAGGGACGCGGGTTCGAACCTGGCTGAGGTCGGCGAGATGTTTCTAGCGGGAACAAATCTGAAAATGCGCCTTCTGTCGGATAAGAAGTAAAGCCGTAGGTCCCGTGCCACTGCGATGTGTGACACGTTAAAAATCACTACTGGAGTTGGAATTACCCCAGATAGGCAAAATTCTTAGTTAGGGTGTACAATGGGCCAAATGTGGCCTAAGTGCATAGAGATGCTTGGAAAACCGCGTCCTAGATCTCGCTCTTTCAATGTAAGCAAGCAAGCAAGCAAACTGTCAATTATTAAGGTATGACAGTTATATTTCCACGTAGTGCCCTGGTGCAATATTCTACAACATAGGTCAACAAGTATTGTAAAACAAAAAAAGCACCACAAAGCTGCCTATTATCATCAGAAGACTGTAGTTAGTGATGAAACTAAACAGAAAGCTGATTAGTAATAAAAACTTTTAGTGTATTAGCTTTATATAAACATGTAAGGGATAAATCCCACATGTAACTAAAATGCTATTACTTCTTGTTACCATTGTTGTGTAAAGCATTGATCTTGAACCGACATAATATAAAGAAAATAGTATAATGCCGTTAAACAATTTACTTACACAAAACTATATGAGCTCACCATACACAGCACGATCGAAAAGGCCTGCAGGGTGCGCGGCTTCAATTTAGCAATATCATTATCAAAGTTACATTTCGTTTAGTCCGTGAACCTGTTGTTTATCAATACTTAATGGTGCAAAGGTTTGTTGGCCACCACGATTGCCCGACTTAATGCCTCTCGTATAGTTTATATTTAGACATATGAATCTTAAAAATTCTGTATATGCAACTATACATAATTGAGGAATCACAGCAGACCAATAAATGAGTGTAATTTTCTTAAATTCATTTTAACTATAATTAAATTGTGCTTCTTTACGAACAGGTTAGGTACTTTTGTAATATAAAAAATTTCGCACAATACAAATCATAATTTAAAACAAGAATTGTACTTTTACTTTTGTAAATAAAAAGTGCCGTACAAATATTTTTATTAACACGCATGCCACTAATTTGAAAATTTCCCGTGCTATTTGAAAAATCACTGCATGCAACTAGTCGAGGGCACATTAAGTGGTAAGCGGGCAAGCTGACATCAGTATGAAGCGGCACTTTCCACTCATCTTCGGTGAAACTGTAGAAAGAAATACATGCGAGTATGCGTTATTTACTATAAAAGTGTAAAAATTTGACCCCTATAAGTGCGGAGATTGCTTTCGCTGAAACCTTGAGATGGATGGACCGAATATACAGATATTTATGACATCTATTCAGGCTCCTTTAGGTTACACTTTCACTGCATTAAACATTCACAAATATAGGGCGTACCCGCTGACAGAAAGCATACCTAAGAGCGGTAGAAGTGAAACATGTACAATCTTGTGAGAAAAAAAGGTCGAAACAAGTCATAAAATGTGCATGAAGCTAATATACAATAAGCAGGCGTTACAGACGTGGGAGTCTTAATATAGATGCTAGTGAGGCCAGAAAAGTTCATCTATTTCAATTAATTCCTTTTAATTAGTTCAAATAAGCTTTTGCAAAAAATCAACAAAACAAAATTAATTAAAAGAAACATTCTTTTGCGACAACTATTTGTTCAAATGCAAATCCTTTGTGTAAACATTCCATATTTACATAGGTTTTTGCGTTTAAAATTCTTCTTACACATTACATTTTGTAATAATGGTTAGAACTACTAAATAATTTGAAGTTTATTTTAATTGAATTCTCGATTTCACAGTAATAGGTCGTTAACTGGAAATTTAAAATTTTTTTGTACTCACTTTAATTCAAATGCTTACCGGCTATTAAATTATTTAAAGATTATGTTACTTTGATGAGTAGTCCTTTAATAAATTTATGTTAAATATGAAATTTTTCAGAACCTTTCACCCCGAATACTTTTAATGCTAGAGTACTCGGCAAACGATCACTGAAATTTGTATTAGGGGTTGTTATAACATTTTGATCTCAAATAGCGGATTCTGTTTTTCGAAAATAAAACTAGAGAAATTTTTTAAACTCTCTCTTGTTGTAAGTTCAAAATATGTTTATTAAAATCTTAAAATCATGTACTTTCCGTATTATGTTGCGTGTGTGTTGAAAAGATTGTGCAGTCTACTTTTTCTGGTAGCGCAACAACATAATATATATATAAAAGAGCGTTTTAAATTATGACATTAACATCTAATTATATAGAAAAAGCATTCTTCTTATTTTGAAATTTTACTCTCTAATAGTCTTTTACAAACAAAAATAATTCCATATAACTTTTTCCAGGTATCAAATTTGAATTGTCTAGCAGTTACAAAAAATGAACTTACATTTTCAAATTTACTTTGGAAGAAAGTTTGCCCTTATTATCTAACCCATTCCATTATTCCAACCAACTTCCTCCCAATTAGAAATTTCGGTTGTTTAGGTAGTTACATATAATAGGGACACGGATTTCGAAAAAATATCTGAACTATCTGTTTTAGTTAGTCGTTCATTAAATGGCACACAAGCACAATGTAACGTTTCAACTTAATAAATTGAATGTGTAAACTGCACAGAAATAGCCAAGCTCAACTCCAACAATCGTTACCTAATGCTATTATGCATTACAAGGGACATATTTCAACCGATGAGATTTTTCGGAATAACTGTAAGTGACAACAACACGACTGCACTATTCCGTTGTTCCAGCCATTCTACAAACCTACATCCCCTTTAGACCTTTGAACTTTATTCTCGCTGTACAATGCATGACCAGTAATGACTATATCCTGGTTTATTCAGTAGAAATTCTAAAGCAAAGGTGAAATATCATGAGAAAGATCGATTATGCATTTGACTGTTTACACTAGGGAATATGTAATTATACATTTACTTAGAACTGAGAAAGCCCGAACACAATAACGTTCATGAATATTTGTTCTCTTCTTTTTATTATAGGCACACTAGGAGGGACATAGCGGACGTGTAAACATGCTTGTTACGCGAAAAACATAATTTATATTTTTCACAAGTTTAAATGAAACTAACAATTAATTTCGAAAAATAAGTTTTCCATTTTGTTTTGGAAAATTACACAATATATTTATTTTGCTTATTTGGACAAGATTTTTGAAAGACTTGTACTAATTCTATGGCCCATATTTGTTTAACAGTATAACCAACACTTTTAAAACAACTTGTCTAAAAAGATACTTTACTGATCTATGCTGTGCACTATGAAACGCATACAAAATAAGTGGACGCGACTGCCTCCCTGGACTTTCCCATACTGGAAACTGTTCATATCATCTTTATTTCAAATTATATATATATATATATATAAATAATAATTATATATATCAAATTAAGTATTAAATACAAAATTTTGATAAATAATTTATAACTTGTTGTTGTAATACCGGTTAAAGAAATGAATGTAGCGCGACAGTATGGCAATGGTTCTGAACCAAAGTGCGCAGGGCTGTCCGTACCGCTAGGCCGTCACGCGGTCTAACTAGTACCAATCGCTATTGCTACCGAGGTAAAATTTTCCAAGTCCCTGGAAATTATATTTTGTAGGGCATAAAAAATCGATTTTTTTATTTTCGCGGAAAAAGATTCTTTGACGCAAACAAATAACAACCGTTAGAATAAAAAAAATATATTTTCTAAAAAAGAGGGGGGAGGGGGCCGGTGCGCTTACATATATCCACGAGTGTAATATTTCTTTGCATATTCATATGCTCCATTACGTACTGAGCGATTCAGTGAACACCCCAGCTTCCTATCTTTTTTCGTTTATTAATTAAAGGAGTTTGAAGTTTCAAACTTCCAAGCTTCGTAGAGGGCGCCACAGGAAAATTACGGAGTTCTTCAAAAAACATATCGATAGCCCCT